>CM053785.1:240874917-240939917 GCA_028749045.1 Cupressus sempervirens
AGTCGTCAAAACAAGAAACCAAATATGGGACCAAACCAATCATAAGATAACTTGATATGAAAACATTGGATTATGTTGCAAATATAGAAATGGGATCTCAAGATCGCACCATAAGGATTGCATAAGATAACAAACTATCACTAACTAGAACACAATAAAATGCCCAAGTGGAACAAAATATAGAAAAACTAAAAGAAAATATTTTTGGGTGATGCAAGATTTCCAATGACCCAAGGATGCTCCTACATCAGATACCCTAGGTGAATAGAGGATATATGGAACTTATGAACATTCAAAAATATTTAATACATAAGCCCCAAGATCATTCTTAGTCCACATGTCTTCATCATCTATAAGGTGCATTTTCTACAAGTGGTTGTGTCGACTATCCAAATTTACAAGTTCAATTATATATCATCCATCATTAGGTACTCCTTTGTTGTTGCTTCCACAACCTTTTTTATGTTTATCAAACTCATACAATTTACTACTTCCTTTGTCTCTCCTAGAGTCAACAACTAATGTTGGCCTCATCTTGTGTTGTTTAACTCCACCTTTGTCACTTCTTCGTAACTTCTTTTCCCACGATCTACTTACAAGATCTTGTTACTTATTTGTTACCATTTTGGTAACCTACTACAACACCATTTAATTGACATTAACCTTCAAATCCAATGGTTTAGGTATATTTATTAGATCCTTTAGCAACTATATAACCTTCAGAAACCTTCCCAACCACTTGTTGAAGATCCTTCATTGTTTGCTCTAATGCAATATGATCTTTTAATGTGTAAGTTCTCATTACACTCGCAATCTTATCTTTCCTTCCTTCATCCTTTAAAGGAATTAAATTGAACTTTCTTCCATCCTTCATAATAGATACAACATTCCTTTAGGAATCATGAATATACCCAACATCATGTTGCCAAGGTATTCCTAAAAAAATATGGCAAGCACTCATGTTAACCACATCACACAATACCTCATCCTGGTATAGTGAAAAGTTGAGCTTAGCCCAACATTTCTCTTTCACTTTTTCCATATGGTTATACTAATATGAACTTATCCTAAAAGGAAAATGGTGTTTAAGTCTCCTTAATCCAAGATTTTGTACCATTTCATCTTATACAAGGTTATCAATACTACCAGTATCCTTTATCACCTTACAATATTTTCCTCCTAACTTACAAATAGTTCAAAATAATTTCCTTCTCTACACATGCACTAGTTCCTTCTTACTCAATATAAATCTCTTGGACATCATAAATTATCCCATGTTAGGTGCAACGTTTGCTATAATAGGTTTATCTTTAGTTCTATTCTCATGTTCTTGAAAGGTTTTGTTTCTCTTTTCCTTTGCTAGAAATCACCAAACATTGGAAATATCTATATCCAACTTTTTCACACTTGAAAAAAGTACCTTTGAACTCTTTGTTGTCACTTCCTATTCCATGAATCCTCTAATCAAATTCTTCTTCAATCACAAACTTCTCATTTCTCTTATTGCAAAATAGTTTATCTCTTATATTAGGTGTAACTTGTCTTCTCTTCAACTCATCTTCTACCTTGAGGGCATATTGATAGTCATACTCAATTGTACTAATCCTCAATATACTCAACTCATCTTGAATTTTATGTCTCAAATTATTAACATACAACCACCTTCTCCTTAGATGACTCTCAGTTTCTAGATGTGATTGTCATCTTGTAAACCTCTTTAATGTACTCCTTAACTTTCAAATCCTTTTACTTTAGATTTTGCAGTTTCTTAAACAATCCCAATTTATATTCCTTTGGTCTGAAGTTTTCCTTTAGAAACCATAACCCTCCATCTAATGATCTTAGGTTCACCAATATCTTCTATATCTTTCTATATTTCTCTCCAACATAAGGTTGTTAATATTTGGGGGGGGGGGGGTTAATTAATAATAACCAAATTTAACGAACTTAAAACTTAAACCATAACTTATCGAAATTGATTAACCAAAATCAAACTTATCATCAATTTATCCATCCATCCATCCATGTTAACTTGTGAAACTTAATCATAATGAATACATAAAAGCATCCACACAAGTAGCACAATAAATAAATAAATAAAAATTATCATGAAAAATAATTGGTCATGGAGGAAAGCCACGATGGGAATTAATACCCATAAGTATTCTGCACTCTTCTAAAATATTCTTCGTCAAGAGCTTAGCCCTATCAGAAGCTTGCAATAACATTTGGTTTAGAATAAACCCTATTAGGAGTCACCTGGCTAAGGGATTTTCCTCTAGCCCTATTAGGATATTTACTTGGTTAGGAGTAACCTCATTGGATGATTTAAATCAAATTAATTAGACACCTAGTTAAATGATTTAACTTCAGATACTATTAAAGATCCTACTCACCTTGTTAAAAGTGACCTTGTTTGAGGCTTTTAAATTTTCAACCTATTAGGATTATCCAAGTGAAATGATCTATGAGTAACACTTCACATTTTCTTGTATAATTATTTTTTATTTCATCATCTACTTCTCCTTGAATCCATTCATCTATCAGCTTGATTATACATCCCTTGTCAATCTCTTCTCCTTCAAGTGATACTTCATCTTCCATACACACTTGTACAATACCTCTCTACTACATACACATATTTTTTGTAATAAGGTAACCCTAACCCTAAATATTTTACACATGAAATTCCAACAACATTTGACCAAAACATGTTATACAACCCTAATTTATCATTATGTGTCTCCACATGATCAACATCTTCCATCATGCGTCTATCTAACATCACACATTTGTTCTTTTTTACTTTTTCCAATCAACAAACAATTCCAAGAAATTTCATCACATTATTTAATGTATAATTGATCATTCAAATTTATTTACTTCTACATTATTTCCACATCATCAACCATCTTACCAACTTGAAAGATCTATCCAAAATGGCCTACATGGTACCACTTCAAGATCAAACTTAAACATTTAACTTATTTTTCATTGTTCATCTTGAACTTTGTTCAATCAATCTAAAACATAAATTCCTATAAACCAAATCAAACATAACTATGATATTGATTCAACATAATAACCTTTACAAATTGTGAGTTTCATCACTTGAAATAACATATATTTGATAAACCAATCAAATCATTCATTGACTGCCACGAACTGACTAACTCAATAAGACTATTCCACTTTAAGGATTCATAACTCACTCAATTCTAATGTGAAATACATGAAATTATAAACATGGTAACTAGAGACATATATGAGTCTCCTATATGAATAGTGCAAACTAACTCATCATATGAATTACTCCACACTTTATTTATTTCCTATACAGTAAGTTAAGCTCTTCTTGATAAATAATTGATCATACATTATCAATTTGACATGAATAAAAATATAAAAATTAATTCAATTATCATAAAACATGTTCTTAAAGTCATCATGCAATCTTCTAAAAACTCTTGAAGACATCTGCATCAATTATGCAAACAAATTTAGGATGACCCTTCAACTTAGGTTGTGCTAACCTAACCTTTTGTGGATCCTTAACATCTTCAAGATCAAAGTAATCCTATAGCTCATTAATCTATTCTACAAATTCCTTCAGATATAATTAAAAAATAAAGAAAGAGACATTCATTTTTACTCTTACCCATTTGTGACATAACTATCAATAGCCTTTTTTCATCTATAGGGATCCCAACTTTAGTTGTCTCAAGATTTTCAACAATTTATTCAAATTAACCTTTAGTCTCAAGTTCCTCTTAACCCTAATCAAAGAATTTTGAATCTTGGTCCTTATCTCATTTCTAAATTCTTACATCATCTTCTTTAGCCTTCTTGGGCTTATTCTTCTAGGTGGCATTCTTGAAAATTTTAGGAATCTCCTTCTCAACTTTCTCAACTTCAACACTCAGATCACAAGAGTTGATTTTCCAAACAATCAATCAATATGCCAACGCTTATAATCTACCTCAAATAATCCATTTGCACAATCTTTGAAAATCACAAACTTGTTCTCCAGTTGACCCATCAACTCTTCCAATTGTTCTCTTTGTGTAACACTTTGAAATTGTAGGTTAGATCTACAATTTGATGCCCCACAACCAAGATATTTATGATTTAGAACTTAATGTGATCAATGATATTCTTGCAACTCTATTATCATGCATAATCAATAATAAATCCTATCTCAAACTACCTTTCATAAGCCCATTCTTGATGTAGCCCATGTCCTCGGTTTTGTCAACCCACAAATAACAAATTTTCAAGCTTAGGAGCTTAGATTTGTAATTACAAGAATCATAACCATGCTTTAACACCATTTGATACAATCAAGGGAGAATAAATCCCTAATGGAGATGTCCAACCTTGTAGCTCGAGACTACACAACTGAAATGACAAAAATATACAATAAACAACACCAACAAATAGGGGGAAATGATCTTGAATTATCATTGAGTTGGACTATAAGTACAAATTATAGATATTCAACATGCATGCCTCATTACTAAGGACATAAGCTATATTCATGATCTTCACTATCATATATATCATCTCTCCTCATTACCATACTCAACACTTGAATACCCCCTAAACAAGAACTACTACCATACTTACATACAAGTTCATCGACTACAAGTCATCTTATCTAATCAACAATCCCAAAGATACATAAATATATTACAAACATATAGTTTAGGACCCAATTCCATAAGAACAACCCCAAATAGGAGCATCATTTTGTGTGAACACACATGAAGGTTGGCCACATGTGTAATAAAATAGAATAATGTTTTACTAAGCTTTGCATATGTGAATCTCCATCACAAGATGAATCTTTCCAACCTAGTTATTATGACAAGAAAACAAATATAGGACTAAACCAATCATAAGATAACTTCATCTAGAAACAAAAAACTAATCTATGAAGATATACGTAGGATTTCTATAATGTCTAAGGTTACACCATAAGGATCGCATAAGATAGCAAGATAACTAGATTAGTCACTACCTAGGACACAAAAAACTCCCAACTTGAACTAAATATAGAAAAAATGAAAGGAAATATTTTTGAGTGATGCCAGATTTTAGATGATACAAGGATGCTCCGACACCAAATGGACTAGAGTGTAAGGTTCTTTATAGCACTTTGGTTTTCATAAGAGATGAATCTAGGCTTTTGAAAAGAAATCTCAAATTCAATGATAATTTTTTGAAGCCACATAGCCTTAGTAGAAACATTAATTTCTCCTTGATACTTAACCTATGTAGGTGAAAGAAAAATTGCAAAATATTTCTTTATCTACCAACAAACTTGACCAAAACTAAGAGATGGGACATAAATTCTTGAGAATCACCTACCCAATATGAATTTGTGTATTCTACTAGGCCAAAATCTAATCTCATCACATAGTGAATCCTATAGTTGTGAATATCCTATATATGTAGTTGTATCATCCTCATTAGACTCACATATAATTGGATGCTTAGTGAGGTCCTATTTTGGGGTTATTGGGCCTCTATGTTCATTAAGCTTGATCTATTCTCAATTATTCTTCTCATTCTAATATTTACTCTATAATTATGACCTATTGTCCAAATTTTGAGGCTCTTGAGAGGAACTAGGATAACCTAGTTAGCCTATTCCCAAGAATGGGTTGAACTAATTGACCTATTCTCTTATGTTTTCTCTAAAATTTATACTATGTTGTGGCCTTTGTGGTAGAGTTGGAAATTCAAACTCTTGTTAGCTTTCTTTGAGTTTTTATCTCTGAAATGTTTGTGAGGGGTATTTCAAAAACCTACCTCTCCTCATTTGAAGAGGGAAACACATGATTTGAGATCACATCCCAACCTCAAGATGAATTTTAATCTCTTCAACATCTTAAGAATTCTAAGGTATATTTCAAGCATCCAAGGTACTTTCAAATGCAACCTTCTCCATTGTATCAAGCTTATCGCCCTCATTTAAGTCTTAGAAGAGGAGAACCCAATCACATAAGAAAAAAATATTTCAAGCACACAAATATTAATATGAATTAGTTTCTTTTCAAGGCAAGTGACATGAAGAATGAAAACATTAGAGATATGACGAAATTTGCATATATAAACATTTTTGAAGGGTATCCTTGATTCTTCTCAATAATTCAAGAAACTATAAAAATATTCAAGACTATGGAAAGAATATTTATTGACATCATGATATGAAGTATATTGGTTAAGGTGTAAACATTGTATTATCAAATTTAGCCTCTCCTTGGTACCAACACACTTTTAGTTCAGGTTTGTTTAATTTTAATTTCAAGGTTGACTTGTCAACCAAGGTTTGATTAAGGAAAAGCCCTCTCTACCAAATAATTTATCTCTTTTCTATGTGAATGCATAAGTTATGCTAGTTTTAGGACCAAATCTAGAAAATGTGGGATCTCAACTATAACTTGCAACTATTAATAATTAAATGTGCATGGAATAGGTTGGCCTAGATGATGTGATAACATGAATAGGTTGGAGCAATCAACCTACACCCTCCATATTAGCTCTAGATTTAATCTATTTTTTAGTTATAGTTAATGGGTTAAATTTCCAAAAGTAGAATTCCCATATTAGATCTTTTTCATCCTATGTGTTGAAAAATTTAGCTTTTATCTTCATTTAATCCTCAATAATTTCTCTCCAACAATTTTACATTCATACATCACTCCTCAATTGTGTATCAGTGAAAGAACCCATTGCATCTACTTGGTACATGATTCTCTTTCAAGTCTAAGTGGATCATATTCATTCTAATGAAACAAAGGAGATCAGGCATACTTCATTAGATTTGGTGGTCTTACACCACTATATCCAAATCTTTATATTACATTTAGTAAACATGATGAATAAAATTTCCATTCTAAATTTTTGTTTAGATCTTATTTGTATTCATTTCATTTTGAGTAGTTAGAACTTGTTTCATGCATTTTTCATGCATTTACTTAGCTTGTATGTATAATCTTAATGATGTATTAATTTTAATTTTTCATGATCTTTATTTTTCTTATTTATATCTAATTTACATTTACATTATTAGATGTTTATATGATGAATTTCTTAATAGTTTTCATAATTTTGAAATCTTCCTCTTTCACTAACTCATACATTAGTGTTATATGTTGGTATGCATGATTTTGGAGAGATTTCTAGTATTGTTTGGGAGATGATTGAGTGCTTATGTATTGCATTCACGAGTTGGTTTGTCATTGATATCAACATATCATCTTTTTGGATAGTTCAGGTAGAGTAATAGAGATAGTTTTGTTCAACAAGGTAAAAGCTTGGTGATTTATGTTCAATGAGGTTAGCATTATGTTCTTGGACACATATAGATTCTATGTCTATGTTTGTGGAAAGGTTTATGGAGTTGCAAGCCAGTGTACATGAAATTGTATGTTGTTTTTTGTGTTGTATCTTTTTGGAAAAGTCAAAGATTGTTTGATGAGATTGGATTTTGGTCAAAGACATGTTTATACTGCTTTGTTTGAGGTATTAGATTTGAGGATCATTCTATGGAGGTCTCTAAAGTGAAACATGTTCTACATTCACTGTCAAGTCGACTATATTGTGTAATATGTTTTATAGCATGTGGACCTTGATTATAATATCTTATGATGGTCCTATATTATTCATTGTACATTGGGGAAGCCTTTGGGATGACTCAATTAGTTTTGAAGACTTAGTATAAAGGAAATATGTTTCCTTGGTTGTAAGATTATCATATGCGATCATATGTAATATGATGTAATGTTATGTGAGCTTTGTATGCAAATTTGTAAAGGTCAAAGCAAAGAATGATGTTGAGGACTTCAAAGGTACTATATTGGAAAGATAAGTTTCTATTTTAGTCAGTTCATTTTCTTGGATATTTTATCTTGAATTGTTTAGTGAGAATAGTTCTGAAGCAATTTGGATAGTGGGTTCAGTTGTCTTCTTGTCAACTCTTAATAGGGTTGGAACAACTCCTAATAAGAATGAAATCTCTTAACAGGGATTCAAAGTCTTATAATAGGGACTCATATGTACTAATTGTATTGGATTGACTCCTAATAGGGTCATATCCTTTCAAAATAAACTTTTATATTAGGACATCATCTTGTTGGCATCATTCCCACCAAGGTTTTCTCTCTAATCAAGGGTTTCCATTGTTAACATATCTTGTGTCATTTTTCATGGTTATCATCTTGTGGTCATTATCTATTTTGGTTACATTTTTAAATATTGATAAAATTGATAAAAGTTATTTGAATCATATAACTAATTCACCCCTCATCCCCCACCCCCTGATTATATTGGTGAACTTTAGTTTCTAACAATTAGTATTAGAGCCTCCAGTCCTTGAAGAGAAAGTTTAACAACTTAAGGAGATCCATGACTTTCAGGAAAGAAAGTTTTAAATTTGATGGATTAAATTATAACAAATGGAAGGATATGATGAAGACTCACTTGCTATGCATGTGAGTAGATTATTGGTTAGTTACAAGGGAAAGCAAGGAAATGATTGAAGAAATAGATTTGGAATCATGTTCTCAAGAAGACAAAGATCTATTCATGTACAATATATATGCTAGAGAAGCATTATTATTAGAGCTTCCATAATTAGAGTATGTTGAGATAAAAATATTATACCTTGCACATGAAATTTGGATTAAGTTACAAAATTTATTTGAAGGTGATAAATTTGCAAAGAAATCTAGACTTCAAAATTGGAAGAATATGTTGGATAATGCTAAGATGATGGAAGATGAATATGTTAGATCATATTTTAGTAGAATATCTAAGATTGTTATAGGAATCAAGAGTTGTGAGGGAACCATGAAAAAAGATGAAGTAGTATGGAAGATATTGAAATATTTGACCCTTGAGTATGCACAAAAAGTAGAGATTATTTGAAGAAATTATTTATGTGACACCAAATTTTGCTAGAGAGACATTACTTGGGAATTTTCAAACATTTGAATAAATGTTGAAGCAGAACCAAGGAGTAACAAGGACAAAGATGACTTTTAGTGTATAGAAAGATAGAGCTAAATTTACAAGGAGTGCGAGCACATGTAGAGATTATGCTAGAGAACATATAGTCAAACAAGAAGAAGATAAAGATCGATGAAGGATTTGTATTACCAATAAAAAGGGAACCTAAAGGTAAGAAAAAAAAAATCTTTTTGAACTTGCAAAGAACTTGGTCATTTTTCATCACAATGTCCTGAAAGAGAACATAACACAAAAAGTAGGAAGCCTTATAAGTCAAGGTTCACACAAGATTGCTTTTATTTTTATGAGGATGATGAATTTAATTTTAAGGTGATAAATTTCTTAGAAAGTGATGACGAGGGTGATGAAATTGGATTTATTGTTGTTAAATAAGAGATTCCTAAAAAGAAGTAAAAGAAGAGGTAATATAAGAAAAAGTTTTAGTATCACATTTTGAAAATAAAAAAGTTTGATTAGATTATAGATATTCATTTCTCTCATCATATGATAGTAGATATGAATAAAATTGTTGATTTTAACAAGTATGATAGAGGAGTAGTTAGAGTTGGAAATAATGCACCTTGTCAGATTAAAGGAAAAGGAACTATTACACTTAATGGGAAAACTAACACTAAGGATATCTATTTTATTAATGGATTGAAAAATAATATTTTGAGTATTGGATAGCTTATGGATAAGAAATATCTATTTTAATTCATAGATAAGACTTGTATATGTAATCTCCCAAAAACGGTCATCTAGACTATGAGCCCCCTTTCTAGCATTTTTGATTAATTTACCTATTGCGTATCTTTGATCAAATCATCACTTTTTTATTTATTCAATTAAAACCTATGGTTCGACCACTTTATCCGTTCCTATTTAATTGAAAGAACTTTCTCCCTTTTAATTAAATAAAATCTCCAAAATCTCACTATCCTAGTGTACACATAAAAAGTATTATTCCTATCTTAAAAATAAAAGAAAATCCTTTTCGTCTACACATGAGGGACACTCTTTTCTATGTGGAGGAATCTTTATGTTTAAAAAAAACTTTAATTCTCCTTGACACATATTTTTCCTCTTATTGATCTTTCTTAGTTGTGATTCTTGAGCACACAAAACACTCAAGGCTCATTCTCCACCCATGATTTTTCCTCTTAATCTCTACCATCCATTTTTCTTTAAAAGGAGGCTCTCTCCTCACTCTCTCATATAATTATAGTTTATGCTAAGGTTATGGTGCAGGTTTTCTTATAGATTTTGTAACACTTGGATTACTTGGAGCTTTATTGCATTCTTAGCTTCTTGGAGCATCTTGCATCTCATCATAGCATAGCTCTTGCATTGTTAGCTTAGATCTTTACTTTCTTGCAAGCATATTAGACTTTACTTCTTGTATTTGCATCTCTCATTCTAGATTAGTTTGCATATCTTTCTAATTTACTTTCATTTTGAACTCATTTGGATTCTTGGATATTGGCATTCTTGCCTCTACTCTTTGAATCTTCCATTCTATGGTGCACCTTGCAAGGGTTGCATAGCTAGGATCATTTGAGGGCCACCATCTCATAGCTCTTGCATGTCATAGATAAGAAGCTATAAGCTACTTCTTGAGGCTCCCTCTTACATGGGTTCTCTCAAGTGTAATGGTTGATAGAAGCATGACACTTTTTATGAACACATTTTTAGCACCCACCATGGGGCTTGAAGCAAGTTTCTAGCTCCATTATCTTGTTATTTTTTTAGTTTAGTAGCTTAATTTACTTGTATTTTAGTTGCATTTCTCATTTTTTATTTTTCCACAACAAATTATTAGATCTAATCAAGTGGTTGTGCAGGGTTCTCACTTTGGTTTCAAGGCTAACCCTTGTGTAGATTGGCTTGAAGGACAAAACCCTAGGTTTTCAAAGATTTGATCATAACATCCAAACAACTTGGGATTTAGATCCAAAACAATTTATGCATGTTGGTGATGGATTAGAGATGACCAAGTCCAAAAATCATAGTTTTTTTACCAGATTTTCATGAGTTATAATTTTTTTCTTTATTTTTCATGAAAAATCATTTATGGTCACAACTAAGCAATTTTTCACAAAAAATTACATTTTGAGATAGGTATGAGAATTCTAAAAGAGGTTCCTTCCTTTTGTTTTTTAATTTTAGAGGTAATGTCATGGCTCAATCGGTCAAATTATAAATATTGGTATGTTTTGAGAAAATAGGTCCTTTTGACACAAGTTAAGAGATATTGCTAAAATTCTTGCATATTTGAAAAGCTATCTGATTTTTACTATAGGTATTTTCTTTTTATTTTTGTTTTTGGGGCTAAAATCATGGTATAAAGATCCACTCTTGTTGACTAGGTCAAAAATTAAAAAAGAACATTTGGTGATTAGCTTGCACTTTATTTGCACAAAGTTCAGTGCATGATATGAGTTGTCATTTTGTGTGGAATCAACTAGTTCTATGTATTTTATTTGATTTTTTATATTTGTTCATTATTTCATGCACTTGATTGAAGTTTGTGAAAGCAAATTGAAGGTCAAATGAGCAAAAAATGGAAAATATTTGGAAAGTGTAAAATCAAGGTGCACACATTCCAAACTTTCTTATTTGAATTGTAAAAAGTGATCATTTTCTTCTCTTTCATTGTAAAATCATTTCTTGATTTTTGTCAAATTGTTTGCTATGTCTTCCCAACATTTAAAAAAAGGCTTAAAATCAACTATTCACATTTGGATTCGGGCTTGAAAACGAAACCCTTTGTCTTTTAATCCTCAAGATTTTCTAATTGATGTTTTCTTATTACATCCTTGTTAATGATTTTGAGGGGAACATAAATAAGGATCTTGCTTTTTTATTTTAGGGGGGTTGCCTAGAGAAGTGATCACTCTAGGAGATGACCTCAACTTTTGTGTTCCAATAGGGTATAAATAGCAGGGCTTGAATCTAAAGACATGCCTCTTGGAAGAAGCAATATTGTCAATCTTGGCTAAGCCCCATGTTGAGCTCAGATTGGTTTTGACAATTGAGTGTCAACACACTTAATAAATTTACTAAGTTCATGTGGAGCTAGTAACATATGCTAAGTATAATATGTATAGATGTCGAGTTGCAATGAGTGCCGAGTCACTCATGTGTCGAGTAAATCAAGTGCCGAGAAAATAGTAAGTGACGATCAATTCAAGTGCCAAGTGAATAGACAATGTCGATCAAGTTCAAGTGCCAAGCCAGATAGAATTATAGTATGTGTCGAGCATTAGTATCAACAAGTGTTGCGAAACATAGAATTGGCCTAGTTGTTTGTGATGGCATAAAAAACTATGTAAACCATTTTTGAGCCAGCATATGGATAGATCTCAAAGCTTTGAAGATAAGATCAAATCTATTTAGATTCCCTATGTAATCAACATGCAACCAATCAAAAAAATGGAAGGATTTGAGTGGGAAAATTGGATGAATCTCAATCTTAGATTCATACCTAACCCTAAGCCACCAAAGTATTTTTAAAGGGAGACAAAGCCCCATAATTTAGGGTATGAATGAGAAAGAGCATTAGGGAATGCATGCGAGAAGGTGATGATACTAGTGAAAGGGGTGAATTGATCAACATACATTCAAGGTGACTTAGAAGAAGGATAGAATTGCAGAATCAGTTATCAGAATAGAGGATTTGGGATACAACAATTTCATATCAAATCACAAAGGATTAAGAAGGACTGAATTGAGATCTAAAATCAAAAATATTAGATTGTAAGTGTATTAGATCAAACATTCTACTGTACTTTCTAACAACTCTATCAGTAGGATGAAATCCTTTGTATTAAAGTTGATTTAATAGTCATTGAGAAATCCTTTAACAAGGTGACATTCCAAGTGACTGTTCTAAAGTCCTTTAACCAGGAGCACTTCTAATAGTGTGTTAAAATGCTTTAATAGGGCGAGATCTAACAATCCTTTGTAAGCCTTTAACATGGCATGCCTTTCATAGGGTAGATCATGAAAATGGTCAAATCACGTAACCTTAACAAGTGAAATTTATTATTGCAATAGTGAAGAATTGTGGGTGTCATCCCCACCCTAGTTTTACCTTCTCATTGGAGGGTTTCTGGGTAATCATATCCAGTGTCAAGTGTTTATGTGGATGCATTTAATTTACATGTTATTTCAATATGTTTGTGCATGCATTGTTTTAAAATTAAAAGTTTTATTGGTTAGAGTTTAGTACTTCTGATTCACCCCCCCTCTCGGAAGTATACAATTCCCATTTGTATTTCCAAAAATTGGTATCAAAGCTAAGTTCTCATCAGAAGAAGCCTTACAACTTGGAGAAAAGATCTTGAAATGGAAGTTTACAAGTTGGGAAAAACTATTGAGAATCAAGAGATTGAGATACATCTCTTACTACAACAACTGAATGAAGCCAGAGATGCCTTGAGAAGTTCGCTGAAGAGAAGGAAAGAGATTGCTATAGCTGAAAATGACACTCAATACAAGGAGATTGACACCAGCAATTGAAAATCTCATGGAAAAGAACAAAGCACAAGCTAAGGAGATCAAAATTCTCAAGTTGGAGCAAGAATCACAAGCAATATTGTTATGTGAGGTGACTGAGAAAAAGAAGAAAGCTATAAAAGACAAGGCTATGATTGAAGAAGACAAAAGAATTTTGGCAAACAGAATGGAAGAAAAATCAACAGAGTTGTCTAGGATCTCAAACATGTAATTGGACACCCTAAGCCAAATGATGAATGCCTATCATGAGTTGAATGTCAAGGACATTGAGATAACTACATTGAAGTTGTAGAATGAGAAACTATAGGATGACTTGAAAAGAGAGAAGGAGCTTGCTGAAATCTTCAACAAGCCAAATGAAGCCATCAAATACTTTGAACAATTACTAAAATTCCTAGATCTAGTATAGACACATCAGGATTGGGCTACACAAGCACTGAAGAAGGAGAATCATCCAAAGTTGCTGAAGAAAGAAACAATAAAGGTGAGAATTCTAAACCTACTTGTCATCATTGTGGAAAGAAAAGGACATATAGCTAATGTTTGTAGGAACACGAATGCTAGTCAAAATGCCAAGCTAAAGAACATGACACATTGTTACAAGTGCAACAAACAAGGTCATTAGGCACATGAATGCAGAACAAGGACCATGCATTCACCAAAATTTGAAGGACGTTGCTACAATTGTCAAAAAATTGGACACAAAGCCTTTGAATTTAGATCCAAGTCCACATGTTCATCAAACAAGGGAAGAAGCCATGAAAGTTCATATAATTGGGATTACAATACAAGACATAACTGTCACTATTGTCAAGAGTATGGACGCATCCCTAAGAATTGCATAAGAACACATTTCAGAGGTAGCTACAATAGATGGTTGAGTCAAACTACATCCTTTAGTTGTTTGAAGACTAGTCATATCAGCAAGCACTGCCCAACAAGGACAAAGGCACCTAACTCAGAGTTCAACAAGGGAAAAGGCAAGGTAGATGTTGAGCACATTAGAGGAGAGATGAACAAGACATGGAAGAAGAAAGATGAATGCAGCACATCAAATGAAGGGATCACTTTGCCTAAAGGGTCAAGTGGTCACACTTCATCAAACTAAGCAAAAGGAGGTATGTGTGGGACTAATTTTTAAGTGCCACATCATACATCAGTTCCAAGGAAAGTTAGTATTGAAAAGGACAAATTAGCATGAATAAAGATGCAAGTCAACAAGGAAAAACCAAGGTAAAATCTTTAAGTTTTCATCTTACTACCAAATGTGAAAAGTTCTCTTCAACTGTCGAGTAAATTTTAGTGTGTGCTAAATTGTCAACCAAAGCCAGTTGAAGCCGAGTTAGTAGTATCTGTTGAGTGAAGATAATTTCTATTGAGGTTGAGCAAAGGAAATTCTAGTGGCTTTTGAGTAATGGAAAATCAATGGATGTTGAGTAAAGAAGAAATTGCATGGAAGCTGAGTTTACAGTTGTACATGCACCATGCATTAAATGCTACATTTTGAAAGGGTATAAGGTAGATTTTCACCCATTCTTTGTCATTACAAACATAGAGCAAGATCAAGCAAACCAAAGAAGTGATTGGTGAGCAAAGATTGAAGCATTTGCATGGATTCCAACAAAGATCAAGCATTGTTTCATTGATTTGAAAGGCATTCTTCACGTGCCAAGTTACACAGTTACACAATTTAATATCTATTGAAATCCTAGCTTGCAAAAATGGACTGTAGCTCTAGAAATCCTAAGGATAAGGAACCTTTTGAAGCTCAGTTGGTTAGTAATGAGGTTAAGCAACCAAATTTTAGGCCTATTCCTAAAGTCGCATATAAGAACGACCCAACAAGGGCATTGTCAATCATTCCACCCAAGGTCGTAATGGTTCAAGATGTAAGGAAGTGCTAAAAATGCAAGGTTGGAGAGATAGGACACATGGAAATTCACCAAGCATATGATAAACTATGTGAGAATGGAATGTTGAAAGAAGAATTTCAGATCGTTGAAAGGAAGGGCTTAACCCGTGCCCTAGATTTTTCCTCTATCTTTAAGACTGAATGGATAAGAATCATTTTGAGTAGAATCCATGATGGATGCCAATGGTTGGAAGAAGGACCCATCAAATTGTCAAAAAGGATTGTGCATAGGGTTACAGGATATCCAACCCTTGAACAACCCAAAACCCTACAAAATGATTCTAAAGAAGCAATTGAGAAGAATACAGGGGAAAAGTGGAATAAGAGGGGAATGATTATTGATACCATCAAGGATCCACTTCTAGAATTTTTACTGAGGGTCATATCTCACAAATTCTATCAGTCAAGTTGACTAAATAGTGTGACATGCATTGCAGTTGATTTAGGATACAAAATTGTGAATAAAGATCATATGATCTTGTAGAGCTACAATTGCAGCAAATCAATGAGAACCTAGGAGCAATAAGGAGATCAAATGGTGCTCAATGTAAATTTGTTTTAGTTTTGATATGTATATTTTTCTATGTTCAAAATGAGTTTCCATCTTTTGGTAAGGTAGGATGGAAGACTAGTAGGTCTGTAGCAGTATAAATAAATGAGTACATAAAACAAATGGGAGACAATTTTGAATCTATAATGACTACTTATTTTGAGTATTTCAAGCAAACCATGAAACAGACATTAAGAATCCTAGTTTCCCTGGTGGAGAAGTATTACAATGACATATGCTTCTTAGTAGATATTGACTACACATTTATCCAGGCTGTAGTACCCAGAGTGAGATGGCTAAGGCCTTTGGGGTATGAGATTAACATAGATGAAGCATTAGCAACCATCACTGCCCTACTTGCTAAAGAAATTGACAAGTCAAAAAAAATCTTTGGCAACTATGATGTTGTGAAATCCAAGGTTGAAATGGAGTTGAATTCTACCTTAACTCTAAAGAAGAAAGATAAATTGGTGAAAAAGTAGAAAGCCACATTTGGTGAGGCAGCTGGAGGTGATGATGATGATGATGAAGAAGAAGAAAAGGAACATAAACAAGGACAAGAATCTCTTGCCCTAACACAAGGTATGGGAGAAGATGAAGAAGAAGGTGTTGAGTAGGAACAAGCTGAGGAAGCATCAACAGAACTAGAGACAAAGAAGAGACAGGCTAAGAAATAACCTACAACTCAACCCAAGGGTAAAAACATTGCAAAGAAATGCCTTGCCAAGCCTACTGCTCTAGCCATAAGAGTGATTACAAGGGCCACAAACTCAGAGGGAAAAATAGAAAACAAAAGAGAAGAAGGCTAATGAGCAACCAGGTCTAGTGCAAAAGAAAATAAGGAGGAAATATGTTGTACAACTGAATTTGATGAAGAAAGGATTGAGTCAGATGACAATAGCCAATTCAGAGTTGTAAGTCATGTAACCGAGTCTAATCTTGAAAATATTTGTGATAGTATTAGGGATAATGTAGACTTAACTGGTTTTAAAAGTATTGGATTCAATAAATTAAGTAGAGAAGAACAAAATAAGATTGAATAATTAGTTTATGCCATGATGGAAAAATTCAAGAATACCCCACTTGAATTTGATACCACAATGACAAAGGACTTATATTCCATTGTTGAGAATAAATGACATTATTGCCTAAACATGGAGAAGGAAATAAGGGAGTCTACATTGTTACAAGTGATGCCAGAATTATCAAAGGGGAAAATAATAAAGGCAAACAAGAAACATGGAAGCAAATTTGCACCCAAGTATAGGGCATTCAACATTCTTCAAAAAAAAATTGAAGATGTTGTGAAGAAGTCCACTCAAATGTGGAAGCTAATATATGGGTTAACTACTATTAAGGAAGGAGAGAAAGATCCCTTTGAGGCAAGAAACAATGGAGAAGAGGAAGAGAATGATAAAGAAGGAGAAATTGAGAGAGAAAATGAAGGCAACACAATGGAGGAGGTACTGCAAAAAGAAGATGAAATGGCAACTGCTAAGGAGCAGCAAATAGATCAAAGTGTGTAAGACACACAATTGCCACCATTAAGCCCTCCACATGACATCAACACACCTGCAAAGACAATAAAAGTAAAGGATGTTCCTGATAGCTCAGCTCAGAACATCAATCCACTAACTCCAGAGGATCTAAAGAAGATCCTTGACCAATCAACATTACAAGCAAAGTTGTGTAACAATCTAGTATTGGTCAGTGTAGATGAGTTACAAAAAGTACTAGCTGATCTAACTAGGGAAAAGATGAATACACAAGAACCACCTTCTACCATCCCTATAGCTACTAGTGTAAAACCTCAAGAGCAAGCATCAAAAGATACATTATCTAAGGTTGATACCACAGTCAAAGTTGTCATGACTGAACAAAAAATTCAAATTGTAGAGGAGCCAACAAAGGAACAAATAGGACTGACAGAGGTATCTGTTCATACTGCACAAACTCAAGGTGCACCAAAAATAATTGTGATTGATCAAGGAGGATCAAAAGAAGAGAAGGACATTCCAAAGGAAAAGGAGCAGGAAGCAATTCAGATATTAATTAATCTACCAACTATTGGAAATCCTACAAAAGTTCTTCGAAAGCCGAGCAGTGATGCAATGCCACTCCAAATTTCAGCACCAGGCTCAAGCTTCACAAAGGTTGCAAGGGTACTTCACTATGGAGACCAAACATTAGATGAAGAAATTGTTATACCAAAATATAATTATGCAACCATGAACCTTGAATAAATCAATAAGATGCAGGAGGCATTGGAAAGGAAAAAGAACCAAGAGATACTCAGAAAGGAGTATAAGAAAAGGCAAGCATTACATGAAATCAAAGACATTTTTCTAGATGCATTCAACTTTCAAACACCTAATCAAACCAAGCCAATATTAGAACAATTGTCAGAAATTGTTGACTTGGTGACAAATGAAGACCATGAGACTAATGCAAAACTTATGGAATGGTCTGAAAAGAAGTTTCAAGAAAAGGTAAATGAGAAAACATCTAGTGGAATAGCACTATCACAAGTGGAATTGGCTACAAAGTAGAAAAGGTGAACAAGGTACTTGAGAATATATTCTCACTATACACCAAACTGTGTGACCCCACACTCTTCACACAAGAAACGAGCCAAAGGATTTTGAGTCTAGAGAGAAACTTGAAAATATCTAGTATGCAGTTACCACAAAATCTAGCTCAAAGTGAGAAGCACTTTCATTCACACTTCACACACAAAAGGAACTAGCTGTATTGACAATAGAAGAGGATAATACAAGAGTCAAGTTAGTACAAATTCAAGCCTCCCTAACCCTACACCTGGTAATCCTACAGAAAGAACTAGCCTATGTTGAGACAGTACTCAAGAAAGATCCTATTGTTTCAATAGTAGATGGCTTAGTTCACCTTACAGCTGAGACAACCATCCAAATCAAATCACTAGATGTTGCAATATACAATTGGGATGTTGCTCTCAAAATTGTAATGTAAGTAAATAAGAACTTCCTAGATAAATACACACTTAGTGTATAAAACCTTTGACATTAGTGTCAAAAAGGGGGAGAAAATATTTAAAGGGGGAGAAATAGCTATGCAAGGGGGAGACATGTGAAAGGGGGAGTTACAAAATAAACAGAGAAAAGAAAGGGGGAACAAACAATAGGAAAGCAGAAACATGGCATATCAGAAAACATCAGCTATGCAAGATGGAGACATGTGAAAGGGGGAGTTACAAAATAAACAAAGAAAAGAAAGGGGAAGCAAACAACAAGAAAGAAAAAATAGGGCATATTAGAAAACATCAGATAAAGAGTATCAAAATGAAGACAAAGAGTTACAATAGAGGAAAATCTACTCAGAGACATTTTTGATATATCAAAGACACATTACCTTAGGGGGAGTTATAAAACTTTGAGGTATATAGTTCTTTGAAAAGTTTTGAACACCTTTTTTGAAGATTTTGTATATATGCCAAATTGGATGTATATTATACTTGAGGAGATTAGATTCATTATGTATAGTTAAGTGTTTTTCTCACTCATGTCAAAGGGGGAGATTGTTGATCTCAGATTGGTTTTGACAATTGAGTGTCAACACACTTAAGAAATTTACTAAGTTCATGTTGAGCTAGTAACATATGTTGAGTATAATATATACAGATGTCGAGTTGCAATGAGTGTTGAGTCACTCATGTGCTAAGTAAATCAAGTGCCAAGCAAATAGTAAATGTTGAGTAGTTCAAGTGTTGAGTGAACAAATGATGCCGAGAAAGTTCAAGTGTCAAGCCAGACAAAATTATAGTATGTGTCGAGCATCAGCATCAACAAGTGTTGAGTAACACAGAATTGGCCTAGTTGTATGTGATGGCACAAACAACTATGTAAACCATTTTTGAGCTGACATATGAATAGATCTTGAGGCTTTGAAGATAAGATTGAATCTATTTAGATTCCCTATGTAATCAACATGCAACCAATTAGAAAAATGGAAGGACTTGAGTGGGAAAATTGGATGAATTTCAATCGTAGATTCATACCTAACGCTAAGCCACCAAAGTCTTTTTAGAGGGAGACTAAGCCCCATAATTTAGGGTGTGAATGAGAAAGAGCAATAGGTAATGCATGTGAGAAGGTGATGATAGCAGTGAAAGGGGTGAATTGATCATCATACATTCAAGGTGACTTAGAAGAAGGTCAAAATTGTAGAATCAATTATTAGAACAAAGGATCAAGGATACAACAATTCTGTATCAGATTAGAAAGGATTAAGAAGGACTGAATTGAGATTTGAAATCAGCAATATTAGATTGTAAGTGTATCAAATCAAACATTCTACTATACTTTCTAACAACTCTAACAATAGGATGAAATTCTTTGTATTAAGGTTGATTTAATAATCATTGAGAAATCCTTTAATAGGGTGACATTCCAAGCAAGTGTTCTAAAGTCCTTTAACCAAGCACACTTCTAACTGGGTGTTAAAATCCTTTAATAGGGTGGGATCTAACAATCCTTTGTAAGCCTTTAACAGGGTAGGCCTTTCACAGGGAAAATCATGAGAATGGTCAAATCATGTAACCTTAATAGGTGAACTTTATTACTGCAGTAGTGAAGAATTGTGGGTGTCATCCCCACCCCAGTTTTACCTTCTCATTGGATGGTTTCTCGATAATCATATTTGGTGTCAGGTGTTTATGTGGATGCATTTTACTTTACATGTTATTTCAATATGTTTATGCATGCATTGTTTTAAAATTGAAAGTTTTATTGGTTAAAGTTTAGTGCTTCTGATTCACCCCCCTCTCAAAAGTATATAGTTCCCATTTGTATTTCCAACACCCCAAAGAACTTTATACCTTTGGGAAGTGAAGGTGGAGATTAGGCTCACATTTCATCCTAAATTTTTAGCAATATTCTCTTTCATCTACAAAGTCGGGCCTCGCATACCCTAGGTATATCGAGGACATCACCTAATTGAGCTTTTACATCCTAGTAGAAACTTTAATAGGTTGTTGGTGTGTTTGTTGTGCTTTAATGTTTAAAACCTTCACCACTTGGAACAAAAGGGGACAGATCCATCAAATTTAGCTTTAGGAATTATTTTTCTTTGCATGATTTCATTGTGTATTTCCATCCAAAGAAAAACCAAAAAATCATAAAACTTCAAAGACAAAAAACTAAAATAAACTTGAAAAATCGAAATAAATTTTTTCTCAAAGTCAAAATTATTGGAAATGGAAAGGAGTAACTGAGAGGGAGGGGTGAATTAGTTACTACAAAAAAAATCCAAATTCCCTTTTAAGATGTCAAAATAATATAAAAACAAAACTTGTTGTAGCTTGTTTAACATTGAATATTCTATTGTAACTCAGTTAACACTGAATATATTACTTTCACTTGGTTATCACAGAGATCTTAAGATATTAGTGTGATTATCTTTTATTAACTTAGTTGCAGAAACATAAAGGAAATAACATGAACACAAGAGGCACCAAGATTTAATGTGGAAACCCAAGTTGGGAAAACCACCAATTGCAACTAGTTACTATTTTTCACTCTTCTGAAGTAAGCATTGTTAGGAGCCAACACTATTAAAGGTTACAAAAAACATTGTTAGGTGTGACCTTGTTAGAGGATTTAATTCACCTTATTAGGAGTAGCCTTGTTAGAGATCTTCAGACACTTCAATCTAGAAATGCCACCTTGTTAAAGGATTTACAAAGTAGCTATTAAGCTAACTTTGTTAGGAGATTTGATTCACTACTACAATGATTAGAGAACAAAAATGACTTGACCTGATTGTTGATGCAACTATCTTTGCTAATTTAGATCTTAGTTCTGATTTGATTACTTGATCCTCCTTGATTAGAATGTTCTTTGCAGCTCATTCAACTTGGACGATTTGCCCTTTACAGACATCCTTCAAATTCGCTTCCTTAATTTATCTTCTTCAATTCCATATTTCAATCCTCAACTTGACCTTTCATATATATTATTCACCTTTTCAAGTTGGTTTGAATACTCTTTTAATCAATCAAATATTAACCCTTAAGTCAATTTGTATTAACCAGTAAATTTATCAAACTTAATATACTGATAGTTGACTAATACAGAATTGAGTACTTGATCAACATAGAAGATTCCTTTTTTAACCAACCCAACTTGGTTAGAACAAGAGTTCTAATGTTAATGAATCCAAATTGGTCAATGCTAACTTTATGTTAACTTTCCTTTGGTAACCAAGTGAACTTGGTCAATACTGGATCTGCTTCATTAACCAAATGATCTCAGTCAATACTATCTCTAAACTTGGTTAATAATGAATGCTCGACATACACAGGAAATTACCTTTGATACTTGAGTAAGCTCAGCTATCACTGATTGCTCGGTAAGGCTTGATATTTTGTCTACATCAAAGACAACATACAATTGAATAATTTTTTTCAATAATCTCCCTCTTTGGAATTGATGGCAACACAACATGTCATAATATAATTTTTTTATAGAGAAAAATATAACGATAATATCCTTAGTTTCATTCTGATTCTCATCCATGACAACACCCTCTATTAGTGAGAACTCCCTCTAACATCAATCTCTCCCTCTAGAATGATTTTCTCTAACATGAACTTGCCAATGATAAGAAACTCTCCCCTTACAAAATTTTGACAAAATTTCTTTGATGTTTGATATGACAACAACCTCTCCCTCTTTGACATCTCATGCCAAGGACAAAAATCAATGCATTTCCATGTACCAAATGTATTGATTTATATGCAATCGATTTTGACAATACTACATCAACTTAACTGATCTTCAAAATGCTTGGTTGACGCACCACTAAAATCTGATTAGTGAGCTTTCGATAGGAGAATGACCCCTAGCTTACCTCTTAGATACAAAAATGCATCCTTAGGTAATGGCTTTGTGAATATGTCTACAATTTGTTCTTTTCTATTCACATATTCCAATCTAACCTCTTTATCTTGCACTAATTCTATCAAAAAATGATACTTTATTGCAATGTGCTTTGTCTTGGTATGCATCACTGGGTTCTTGGATATGTTAATTGCACTAGTTTTATCATAGAAGATAACTATTGGATCCTTAATTTATTCCTTCATACTTGACAATAGTTGTTTGAACCAAATGATGTTGGAACAATTAACTGTTGTTGTAACATATTCTACTTCTACTATAGAGTAAGAGATGGAATTTTGTTTCTTGCTTGTCCAAGATACTAGCCTCTTTCCAAGAAAAAATGCTCCACCATTAGTGCTTTTCTTTTCATCAATACTTCCTTCCCAATCAACATCAGTAAAGGCTTTCAATTCAAAGTCTCCTCCTTTCTTTTATCACAAATCATAATCTTCGGTACCTTTTAGATACCTCATAATTCTTTTTATTTCCATCATATGATTTTTCTTTGGATTAGCAAAAAATCTTGCCACCATACCAATTGCTAATGCAATATTAGGTCTTGTGTATATCACATACTGAAGTTTTCCAATCATTAATCTATATGTAATATGATCTACCTCTTTGGAATCATCATTTTTAGAAAGACTATGTCCAGTAGAAATACATGTTCCAACTTGTCTAAAATCCTCCATTCCAAATTTCTTCAATATCTCCTTGATGTACTTTGATTGAGTAATGTAGATACCATCTTTCTTCTGTTGAATTCATAAGCCAAAAAAGAATTTAATCTCTCCAAACATTGACATTTCAAATTCTTTACTTATTTCCTCAGAAAATGATTTTCAAAGATTTTTGCCAGCACTATCTTCTCATCTGGTCCTTCCTTGATGTATAGACTATTGTTGTCATTTGTCCTTTGAAAACCAATTTTTACTAGATGATTGTGCAATCTTTCATACTAGGCTATGGGGGATTATTTGAGACCATATAAAGCTTTGTGCCACAAACCATATCCCTTTTAGTAGGATCTACGAAACCTTTAGGTTGCTCAATGTAGACTTCTTCTTCTAGGATTCCATTCAAGAAAGCTGACTTTACATCCATCTGATATACTTTAAATCCTTTATGTGCAACATAAGCAAGTGGTGTTCTAACACCCTCTAATCTTGCAATAGGAGTTAAAGTATCTCCATAATCAATACCTTCTTCTTGAGCATAAACTTAGCATACTAACCTTACCTTATTTCTTGAAACTTCTCCATTTTCATTCAACTTATTTCTGAATACCCATTTTGTGCCAATTACATTTTTGTCCTTGGGTCTAGGAACAAGAGTCCAAGTTTTGTTCCTTTTAATTTGATCAATTTATTCATTTATTTCTTCAATCCAACTTTCATTGCCTAATGCATCTTTAATAGTTCTAGGTTCGAACTCAGTAATTAAACATGTACCTTTTAATTTTATCCTTTTCATTGTGCCTTTTCACTGATCTCCAATGATTTTCTCAGGTGCATGATGCCTTCTGACATACCAAGCAATTACAGGTACCTTATCTTTGGATTTAGAACTTGTTTCATTTTGTTCACCATGCTCTAAATCATGCTCAAGTGTCATTATCTGTAACTCGGGTCTATCAAACTGTGACTCAATTTGCATTGGATGAAACTCAGGTCCTTCTGACTAAGACTCGGGTCCTTCTAATTATGACTCAAGTTGCACTAGCTGCAACTCAGTCTTCTCTATTTGAGACTCAGATCCCATAGTCTGTGACTCGGGTTCCTCTGTTTGAGATAGAAAACATGTAGTTTCAGTGAAGTCTAGGTAAAACAAATTATCTTTTGTTTGATTTCCAGTCCCAACTAGATTTCCTTTTCCATCCAAGAACTTGGCCTTTCTATTCATGAATTCTACCTTGAATCCAATATTGTTCAAATGTACCACACTAAGTAGATTGTGTTTCATTCCTTTAACCCAATAAGAATTGCCACATCTGAGATCATAATTAAATGTAATGCAACCTTTTCCTTTTACATAACAAGGTTCATCATTTCCAATCTAACATTTCCAACATCATAGTGTTCCAAGTGCTCAAACTTTGATTCATTACTAGTCATGTGGTGAGAACAACCACTTTCAATAATCCATGTGTCATTCTTGCTAATGTGAGAAATGAGGGCCATCTTATCATTTTCATCATCTAATTCATCTTTAATAGCAATGTAAACCATTTCATCTTCATCAATACTATCAGAGTCTTTAGCCTTGTAACAAGATTTCTTACCTTTATCCTTGTAGTCTTCGTACCTTTTGAAATATTTCTTGCCTTTGTACTTTTCATGCTTCTTTTCTTCTTTGCCTTCTTTGCCTTGCAACAATGTGACTGACTTCTTCACAAGAAAAACAAATTAGAGGTAGTCTAACTTTGTACTTTCCTTTTCCTTTAGGGAATCTTCTTGCAAGTAGGGCTTCAATGACTTTAAGGTTATTATCATAATTATCTTCATCTTCACTGTCAAACTTTCTTCTTTTAGATTTTCCACCTTTCTTCTTGAGTGATAGTTTATCTTGAAATACAGACTCAATGTTACTAGAGTTAGGAACATAATTATCAAAGTTATCTAACTCAAAGGATGTCAACCTTCCCACTAGTGCATCCAGATTTCTATCATTTTTAGGATCACATCTCATTTCTTGAATAGCTAAAACTCTAATTGCATTTAAATTGGAAGAAGAGTTTTGAGTACCTTTCTGACTACTGTCACATCATCTATTTTCCCTCCCGAGTCTCTGATTTCACTCACACTTTCTTTTATTCTTTCACTATATTGTACAATATTTTCATCTTCTCTCATCTTCATCTAATCAAACTAACCTCTAAGACTTTCTACCTTAGCTCTCCTCTCATTGTCATCTCCTTCATAGATATCTTTTAGCTTGTTCCACATTTCATGAGCAGTAGGACAATCTTTGACTTCATCAAATTTAGCATAATTGAGAGTAGAGGCAATGCAAATCATCATTATGTTGTGATTCTTCTTTTCCATAATTTGATCCATAGACAGAGGTCCAATAGGTGCTACATATTTTTTCTCCATATATTTCAGGCCTTTCTGTCCAATGGTTGCCAAATGCAACTTCATGAGTTCTTGCCATGCTTGTAAGTTATCTTTATTCAACTAAGGAATCTCCCTTTTGTATGACATCTTGATCTTTATCTTAGGTCCTTCAAACCTTATCTGTAAGCACCAAATGCTCTGATGCTAATTGTTGGAAATGGAAATGAGTAATTGAGAGGGGAGGGGTGAATTAGTTACTACAAAAACAAATCCAAAATACCTTTTCAGATGTCAACACAATATAAAACCAAAACTTGTTGTAACTCGATTAATACTGAATATTCTGTTGTAACTTAGTTAACATTGAATATATTACTTTTACTCAATTAGCAAAGAGATCTTAAGATATTAGTGTGATTATATTTTATTAACTTAGTTGCAAAAACATAAAGGAAATAACATGAACACAAGAGACACCATGATTTAACGTGGAAACCCAATTCGGGAAAACCACCAATTCCAACTAGTTACTATTTTTCACTCTTCTGAAGCGAGCCCTATTAGGAAAAAACTTTGTTAAAGGTTACCAAACAAACTATTAGGTGTTACCTTGTTATAGGATTTAATTCACCTTATTAGGAGTGGCCTTATTGGAGGTCTTTAGACACTTCAATCTAGAAATGCCACCTTGTTAGAGGATTTGCAAAATAGTTGTTAGGCTAACTTTGTTAAGAGATTTGATTCACTACTACAATTATTATAGACTAATAATGACTTGACTTGATTTTTGATGTAACTATCTTTGCTGATTCAGATCTCAGTTCTAGTTTGATTACTTGATCCTCCTTGATTAAAATGTTCTTTGTAGCTTGGTCAACTCGGATGCTCTACCCTTTATAGATATCCTTCAAATTCACTTCCTTAATTCATCTTCTTTAATTCCATATTTCAATTCTCAACTTGACCTTTCATATATATGATTCACCTTGTCAAGTCATCTTGAATACTCTTTTAATGTAACACCTTGCTATGTAACCCAAAAGAAATTAACCTAAAGTTTTTGCCAAACATTTTTTTATAGGTTAAAGATAATAACTTTACAGCAATAGTAATAGAATAGTGAAAGCAATAAAGTAATAACATACTCTCAAACATCAACAAAACATAAATGGGTGACAACTCTTAAGGGTCCCATGATGATGAATCACATTTAATTTTAATTAACACTAAATCCAATATATAATAAATCCACATCAAATAATAATATACAAGTATGAATCAATTTAAATAATATATATTCATCTCGAATGCCACTTGGCAATAATCATACTGCACAATCATCCGATGTACAAGTCATAGGGTATGAGAGGTTGAAATAATATACATCATGAAATAGATTGCATCATCTCATAAGATCTATGAAATCAATATAATACAATACAATAGGTATAACCATCCATAATAGAAATACAAGATCAGATAGAAAGGAACATCTGCTCAAACACATCCAACAATGGCATCCAATGGTCAGATCTCAATGGTATAAGAAAAAGCACTACCACCCAACCTCATGGAACCCAAAAAGGCCCACTCCCACTGTGCTAAGGAGATAAACTCAAGTCCCAAACATGATAGAAAACTCAAAGTCAAAACCAACATCTAGGTTCAAGGAATCACCTGAAAGCAAACTATCTCAAAGGGTACCAAGACACAAGTAACAACTAATCCTAGAGGTAACACAAACACATAGGAAATCTACTATGTAAGTGGGCAAGTGTGATCACATGAGCCAACTCTAAGGTTACCTTGGCAACCTTTATGGACTTTGGCCCCATAGTGTCTCTATACAACATCAGTATCCTTTCGTACAAACAAGGCATACTAATGAGTCAACTATAAGGTTACTTGGCTAATCTTTTAATCCTCCTACCCCCTAGTGACTTTCTGTGGTACCAATATCTTATTAATTCATTTAAAACCCATTTAATGAAAGGTTACCACTTATTAAAAAAAACCTACAATGGGTTACCCAAGAAGCCTCTTTAGGGCTCTGGCCTCCATTGCAAGTCACTTCCCAACATGACATACATATAACCTACCCTAATCTCAACAAAAGAAAAAGATCTCAAATGATTGTAAACCACACATCACTTCTTAAACAAGCAACTTACAAGAACTGAAATCACTAGTCAAAATACAAGCATCACCAAAATGATCATCCTAATATTACTAATCCAAGAAGGTACACATACACCAATCCATGTCATAACATGACATCACCAAGAACAAATCATACAAACACCTCAATCCTATACAATTGACTAAAAAGGAATCCAAATAAAACTAATCAAGACTCAAAGGTTATATCAGATAGGTCACACCATTCACCTCAGTTTCACGCAAGAACACTGGAAAGCAATAATAATCGATAGATCAAAACACCTCATAGAGCATACAAGACACATTACCATGGTTCAGTATAAAACATCACGATCAAAACATCATCATGACATCACAAAATATAACTCCCAAGCCTCTGGTAATACAACTTGATTTGGTGAAAGTACTAAGTCAACCCAACACCCAACACCAGTAAATCACCTGTCACATAAAGTACATACAAGATAACTTTCGCAACACAATACTTCCATTTTCACTTGTAGGTTTTCAAGTTTCCATTTCATTTTCAAGCACAAGATTTTGATATACAAGAATGGGGTTTCAATTTTCATTTCTCTAGTTACTAGATTCACTAAGGTTTCTCGAGTTCATTAGAATCTTAGACGGTTCAACAATTCATATAATGATGTTTAAGCATTCTTTCATAGTTTAATTCGTTATCAAATAAACACAAGATTCGATGTTCAAAACTAGGGTTTCAATTTTCATTATCTGTTTCAAAGTAGTATACTTGTTAAATTTTTCGAATAATCAAAAGATATAATCAATCTCCCAAAAATAATAGAAATCATTTCCATAAAGACATCATCAAGTAAAATCCAAGTTTACTTTAAAATAATTATTTAATAAAATCAAAGTTAGACTTAAAATAAATAATTCTAAAATATTCTTATAGGTTTAACCTGAAAACCATTCAAAAACTTGTCAAAATTACGAGGGTTTACGTTTTCATTCTTGTTCCTCAAAAGTAATCATAATCGATAAAGTTTTCTTTTAAGTTCCGAAAAGATATAAAAAAATCAAATCTTATATTGAATCCAACTCTTTTTTTTTTGTTTTTTTTTTAATTTTTAAAATCACATCTTAATAATTTAATACTAATATTAAAGTTTATTAAGTATTATTAAATTATTAATACTAATAATTATTAAATTACTAATAAGATAATATATTTAATAATATATTATTTATTAAAAATAAATAATAATTATATCAACTAGTATACTAATATTAATAAAAGAATAATTAATATTTTAAATTTACTAAAAACTATTATTAAAAGAAACATTTAATATGTGACAAAGTTAATATTTAATAAAAAATATAAATTAAAACAAAAAAATAAATTTATTTCTTAAAAAAAAAAACTACCCACCACCCATTTAATTTAAAGCCCGAAGGCTGGCGTTTCAAGGCATTGCGACAGTGCTGTTATTGTTGTCAATAGTACCTATTGCGATGGTAGTAGGCCTGCCATAGGCAGCCACATTACTACTAGCGCATGGGTAAGAAGAGAGGAGATGGGGGGTGGGGAGGTTGTGGTCCCCGCCCACCCTTTAAAATTATATATATATATAATTTTGTTTTAAAAAAAAAATTCCAAAACAAGCACCTCCACCTAATTTATTAAAAAATTCATGTATTCTAGTCTGAAATATGTGATAAAAATTATCACATTATATTTTTACTAGTGGTAATTTTTATTACCATATTTAAAATAAATAAATTTCTAGTATAGATCTAATAGGACAAATACGAATGATCCAATCAATGTTGTATTTTAACTTTCAATTTCTTTTCCAAATCTTACTCAATTTTAATCAATCAAATCATGAATATAAGATTCGAAACAAGGGTTTCTCAATCCTTCCATTTAGTTACAGATGTTTTTGAGCATGAAGAGTAATAAAACACAAATGAGGGTTTTCTAAATTCCCAATTTGTTTACAGATGTTTTTGAAAATGATGAACAATAAAATGCAAATAAGGTTTTCAACACTGAAGAATTCTGAAAATAGAAACACAATAGACATAGAGAAGACAAAATTTCAAAGAATGATAAACGACTGTACAAATAAAACATGAGATCCTACCTGGATTAGATGCTAAAATGACAATTACACGAAGCACACAAACAATCCCCTTTTTCCGAAAACCTTTGTCTCTGAAATTGCTCCTCCAATACCCTTTTTTTTTTTTGCAAAAATGAGCTCTAGATATCTTAATTAAGTAATTCCTTTCTCTCTTTAATTAATTTTCGAATTATTTTTTATAACATATTTATTAATTTAATTAAAAATATTATTTAGATTTTATTATCAAAATAAATCTCCTAAATAATTATCATTAAATTAAATAAATATAACTATGCCACAATTAGAACTATAACTTTATCTTTAAATTAAATTCTTTTTTTAAATTAATTAAATACTAAATTTTCTTTATTAAATTTCCATTAAATTATCTTTTAATTTGATTTAATTATAACAGAAAATCATCACACACCCATAAAACCAAAAATGACAACTCAACTAAAGACAAAGGACAATATCAAATTCCAGGGTTAAAATCATGAATTCACATCACTTGACAAATTTGGAAAGGTGAGCTAACTTAGATACTTGTCCTATTTTCTAGAACAATTGGCTTAGCGTTTAGGATTTGGACTCAAGCATTATCTCCCCACTTATACCATTGAAATACTGTGATAGTGTACACTTATCCTAGCAATTTAGGGAAGTTGGTACCTGATTCTACATAAAATCCACACATGTACAAACACATATATTCTAAACTAAACAGGCAATGGTAGGAAGTGGTACATCATGTAGATCCCAACTAGCAGGTGACTACGACTCCCTTCCTTAACCACATCATAAATGTCAAACATAAAGAAAACATACACGCACACCATACACATGCAAGTATGGGGTAACTATCCATAGAAACTACATATAAATCATTCCTCTAATTAACATCATGAAATAATTGAAACCACTGTATGAACATACATCTATCATTATTGAAATAATCATGAAATAACTGAATTAACTTAGTAACTCAACACACATATCAACTGAATATGAAATACATTTAATCTAATTTAGTAACCAAGTACTGATAATCATAAAACACAATTAGAAAACTGACCTAAAAGAATCTGACAATACAACATAAAAGTCAACTAGGGGTAGGCACTACATTTAATCAATCAAATATTAACCCTTAAGGTGGCTTGTATTAACCAATAAACTTATCAAACTTAATATATTGACAATCGACTAATATAGAATTGAGAACTTAGTCAACACGAAAGATTCCTTTGTCAACCGACCCAACTCGATTAGAATAGGAATTCTAACATTAACCAACTCAACTCGGTCAATATTAACTTTATGCTAATTTTCTTTGTAATCAAGTGAACTCGGTCAATACAGGATCTTCTTTATTAACCAACTGAGCCTGGTCAATACTGTCTCTGAACTTGGTTAACATTGAATGCTCAACATACATAGGAAACTGCCTTCGATGCTTGAGTAAGCTCGGCTGTCACTGATTGCTCGATAAAGGCTTGACATTTTGTGTAACATCAAAGACAACAAAGAATTGAATAATTGTTTTCAACAAAAATATCAAGTCTAAATATTTTTCTATTGTTGTTTTGTAATGAAATAACTTGTACAATAGAAGAAATAATATAAAATATTATATAAATACTTTATATTAACTGAGAGGAATAGGCCACTTTGAGGGGGCAACCTCCGAATATCTTCAATGAGAACACACTTCACAATATGATGTTGAAATAAGACTCATAACCTCCTATATATACCTAATTATGCTTAGGCTAAATAGGCAAAACCCTACATAATACCTAGGCCAACCTACCTACCTAAATAATGATATAATAATGATAACATGACTAAATTGAGGATTAAGATAGCCACAAGTTGACTATTTATAACCCTATATACACTGATATTAAGGGAGTAGCATTCCCCCTCTCTTGAAAGAAGCATTTTCCTCAAGGAAAACCAAGTGTAGATTCTTTTGAAAAAACTCCTCATCCTCCCATGTGGCCTCTTCAACTAGTAAGTTCTTTTGTTGGATGAGATATTGGTGAGGGTTCTATTCCTCAACTTCTTTAGGCATGTTTGAAGAATGCACTGTAGTTCCAAAATTATTCTTCCTTCTTCATCAAGCTCTGGTAGGAATATTCTGCCCAATTACCTTCTTCAAACAAGAAACATGAAAAATTGGATGTATCTTTGTTGTTGGTGGCAACACTAGCTTGTAGGCAACACTAGCAATATTTTGCATGATTTGGTATGGTCCATAATATCTTGGAGAAAACTTATTATTATTTTATTACTTTATTGATGTTTATTTATAAGGTTTCAATATCAAGAAGACCCAATTCCCAACTTCAAAATTTCTTTCACTACGATGTTGGTTTGCTTGTTGTTTCATTCGATTTTGTGCAATAGCTAAATTCTTCTTAAGTCTTGAAAGTACCTCTTGTTGATGAAGCAAGTGGTCCTCTACTACCTCAACTCTTGTTGACACCTTTAATGTCGATGTGATGGAAGGAGGATGATATCTATAAAGTGCCAAAAATGGAGACATTTTTTATGAGCTATGAAAAGAAGTATTGTACCATGATTTTGCAAGAGGTAGCCAATCTACCCATTGAGATTGTTTCTTTGAAGTGAAACAATGTAGATGTCCTTCAAAAAATTTATTAGCAACCTTAGTTTTCCCATATGATTGAGGATGGTATGAAGAACTATGAGCCAATTGAGTACCCAAACATGAGAATAAATCCTTCCAAAAGTGACTAGTAAAAATAGGATCACAATCACTAACAATAACCTTAAGTGTACCATGTAGTTTTTGGATATTCTCCAAGAAAATTTTTGCAACTATACTTTTTGTAAAAGGATGTGATAATGCAATGAAATGTGCATATTTAGTGAGGTGATCAACTGCTACCATGATGACATTATGACCTTTAGATTTGGGAATTCCTATGATGAAGTCCATGGATACCTTTTCCCAACATTGGCTAGGAATAGATAATGGCTGCAGCGTCTTAACTATCTCCCCCTTATTTCTAGACAAACCAAACATTAGGCCACAAATTTTTGAACATCACCTTTTAGCCCTTCCCCAAAAAAAATCTTGCTTGAATCGATGATATGTCTTCAAAAATCTTGAATGACCACCAATTGGGGACCCATGTAGTTCTATGACAATATTGTGTTTAAGAGATAAATTCTTGTAGAGATATAATTGCCTTTTATACCAAAGAATATCCCCCTTTAAACAAAACTTATCTGAACTACTAGGATCACTTTTTACTTTTTGGATGAGATTACTTGTTGCAACATCATTTTGCCACTCTACTTTGGCTTCTTTCACCCAATTTTCTTGTAATATTGAAAGGGCACACAATAAGGCTTCATCTTTTTTCATCCTTCCTGGAAAGTGCATCGGCCACAATATTTTCCTTCCTTTTCTTGTATACAATTTCAAAGTCATATCCCAACATCTTAGTGACCCATTTTTGTTGCTCTTTCGAAGCTAGTCTTTGTTCCAAAAAATATTTTAGGCTATCATTATCTATCTTAACCTTGAAGTGTCGAACCATTAAATAAGGCCTCCATTTTTTAACTACGTGAAGGATTGTGAGCATTTCCTTCTCATAAATAGGTTTTAGCTGATTTTTACCTTTTAATTGATGACTCTCAAAAGTAATTGGTTGACCTTCTTGCACAAGAACTGCTGCTATCCCATTTCCAAAAGCATCGCATTCCACAATGAATTCCTTTGTGAAGTCCATTGTGGTAAGCACTAGAGTTGTACACATAGCTTTTTTAATTGCTCAAATGCTACATTAGCAAATTAATTCCAATGAAAAGAATCCTTCTTCAATGGAGTGGTGAGGGATGCTGATATATGACCATAATTCTTCACAAATCTTCTATAGTACCTTGTCAATCCCAAGAAACCCCTCAACTTCTTAATGGTTTTTGGAATAGGCCATTCCATGATAACCTTAATTTTGTTAGGGTCTACCTTTACTCCTTCATGTAAAACTATGTGTCACAAATACTCCACCTCCTTAAGGCCAAAGGCACACTTGGATGGCTTAGCATAGAGTTGACGATCTTCGAGTAATTGTAATGCTTGATCTATATGTTGCAAATGTTCTTTCCAAGTCTTGCTATAAAGTAATATATCATCAAAAAACACTAACACAATGTTTTTCAAGAACTTCTTAAAAATGAAATTCATCAAACTTTATAATGTAGATGGTGCATTGGTAAGACTGAAGGGCATCACCAAAAATTCATAATGATCCTCATAAGTTTGAAATGTTGTCTTACAAATATCTTCCTCCTTAATCCGAATTCGGTGATAACCCAATCTAAGATCTAACTTGGTAAAATACATAGCTCCATTTAATTCATCTAGAAATTCATTGATGACTATAATAGGAAACTTATCTTTAATGATGTACTTGTTGAGCACTCTATAATCCAGACACATGCACCAAGTTTCATCCTTCTTACACACCATCATCATAGGTGAGGAGTAAGCACTTTGGCTATGCTTGATAATTCCTACCTCTAGCATTTCCTCAACAATTTTTTCTATCTCACTTTTTTGTATGTGTGGGTACCTATAAGGCTTGATGTTTGGTGGTTGGCTCCCTAGAACTAGTTGTATGGTATGGTCATGATCCCTCTTAGGAGGAAGTCCTTTAGGCATATCCCCAAGAATCACTAAGTGACGATCAATTATTGCTTGTAAATTTGGATGAGTAAGAGCATTAGATTGAGAGGCTTCTAATGAACATAGCTAGGCCACAAATCCATTTTCTCCTTTCTTAAGAAATTTTTTCATTTTATGAGAGCTTACCATCTATGGGGATTTTTCCTTCAACCCCCTTAGCTCCACTACCTTTCCTTTTGATTGAAATCTCATGAATAGTTCTTGGAAGTTCATCTCAATTGTTCCCAATGTAGTAAGCCATTGTACTCCCAAAACAATATTTGCTACACCCATGGATATTTCATACATTAGGGTATCAAGTTGATAATCTCCCATGGATAATTTGATGCTATGCCATTTCTTTGAACAACTAATTGTAGCCCCATTTGCAATTAAAACCTGAATAATCAACTACTTTGATACCACTTGCAATGAAATAACTTGCACAATAGAAGAAATAATATAAAATATTATATAAATACTTTATATTAACTGAGAGTAATAGGCCACTTCAAGGGGGAAACCTCCAAATATCTTCAATGAGAACACACTTCACAATATGATGTTGAAATAAGACTCACAACCTCCTATATATATATCTAATTATGCTTAGGCTGAATAGACACAACCCTACATACCACTTAGGCTGACTTATCTACCTAAATAATAATATAATAATGATAACATGACTTAATTAAGGATTAAGATAGCCACAAGTTGACTATTCATAACCCTATATACACTAATATTAAGGGCGTAGCATGTTTTCTTGGGAGAGTTTCATCATATGACTTTTTTATGCTATATCTCTAGTGTTTGAACTTGCTTAAAATAGCTCTTTGGTCTTACGAGTCTTGGAATTTTCTACCTTCTTGGTCTATGTCAGCATACTAGGACATTCTTTTTCCTAAAATGGTTACCTTGATCTCTTGACTACACTACTTGATTGGGAGAATTGTTCACTTTTTTTTTTCTTATCTATCTACTTGGCTATTTATCTTTTTGCCTATCTCTTGACTAGAGTCACAAGTGTCATAAATTTCTTGGACACTTTGCTTGACAAGTCACTATTTATTTGTTACCTCTATTTGGCAAGTGAACACTTTACCTCTCTAGTTTGGACATAAAGTTATCTTGTGTTACCTTATTAGCTTCTTCTAGTCTCCATGCTTCACTTTCCATTTTTGAGGCTAGGGGGTTCAAACCTTGTGCTACCAAACCTCAACCAAGTCTAAATGATCATGAGTTGCTTGATCTCTTTAGGGAATTTCAATGACTATACACTCGATACAACAAACTAGAAGAGACCAATGACCCCACTTACCATAGTCTCACTAAGGGCATGATAAAAGAATACTCTCAATTTTATAAATTGATAGAGGAAAGAAGAACATCCTCACATGCATCTCCCTTAAGGCCTCTATATGCACACGAGTCATCCTTTTCTTCTAGGTCTAGATGTTCTACTCTAAGATAACAATTATCTTCATATATTGGATCTAAAGACCTTTTGAAGAAACAAGCAAATGATACCTCCTTTGAGCCTATGCCAAGATTTCATGATGGGCCTATCTTTGACAAATATGATGAAGACATGGATGCATGCTATGCACTTGAAAAATAGCAAGAAGAGCCTAGAAATACTTTTGAGATAACTTCTACTCCCTTAGGAGATTCTTATGATTTCATTTTACAAACATTTCTTGCCACTAAGCTCATCACATTTCTTGGGTCTAGCTCATATGGAAACCCATTCTTGGAAATCTATTGTGCTTATCATTGACATAATGAACATATTACTTTAGATTTCATGGAGTTGAAACATAAGATCAAAGATCTTATTGATGATGAAAATATTGATGTTGGATCCCCTAATGACTAATGTGATTAGGATACTTCTCTTGAGCGAGATCATATTAATGAAGCTATGTTTAGTGGAAGTCTCTTTGTTACCCCTACTTCTTCCAATGCTCGCTAACTTCCTAAAATTGTAAATCTTTTCAACATACCTCCATCAAACAAGTAACCCAATTCCTTCCACACTAGTTATGCATACCCTCAAGGACTACCTCTAAAAGAAATCAAGCTAATCTTCATTTGGTTGAAAACATTTCCAAGATCCTACTATGAAAACCTCACATTCTCCTTGTCCTTAGAAGTGGATCCATGTCAAGTGGACTCTCAAAAGGCTAAAGATACAACTATCAAGAAATATCAATATCAAGCACCCTCTAATCACCTAATTTTCCCATTGTACCTCAAGATCAACAAAGACACCCATCCTTGATAAATTTTCATGCACCCATCTATCTAAACTTGACATATCACCCTTATCCATCATAAATCCCAAGTCTTTTGGAAGAAATTTAGGTGTACAACATAGAAAGAATCAATTCAAGAATCCTTTAAAAAATGAATACCATTATGTCCTATCTAATCTACATGTGAATACAATGAAAGAAAAACTATTCAAGAGACCACAAAGGTCCACTAAACAAGGAACAAAATCAAAGAAAATATGGGTTCCTAAATCCATCATTGAAGAAATGTGTTCTAAAGCATTGAAAGGAAATGAAATCTCTAAAGGTATATGGATTCCCAAGTCTCTTTTGAAAGATTCAAATCTTGAAAATAAATAAAATTTGACATTCAAGCTTCCAAAGGCTTCCACTCCATCTTCTTTCAAAATATTCCTCAAAAATTCCCAAAGGCTTCCACTCCATCTTCTTCCAAACATATTCCTCAAAAAATTCCAAAGCCTTCAATTCCACCTCCTTCCAAAAGTACTTTTCATCTCATATATCAAAACCTTAAGCCATTTTATCAATTATTCCTTGATCATTCCATCGCCTGTCAAGGTGGGTGTCGATGTTGATATTACCTAGGTTTTTGCCTACCCTTATGCAATCTTTTCAAGCCTACACTTACTTACTATCCATTCTCCTGCTATCAATAATCCTTTTAGATTTCCAAGGTATGAACTCTTATCCTCCATATACTTTTTCTACTATCATCTTTTTTTCATCACTTAATTAGTATCTTTGAGCATACCTTTCTATGGTCTTGGCTTATCATGATTTATCATTCCAATAGGAGGACTATAAAAATTGAAAAAGCTTGACCTATTTCTAAAAATTCAAAAAAAAGAGAAAAAATGAAAACTTGTTTTGGTGAAAACCTAGTAAATAGGCACCTTGGTAGCAAAAGTAAAGAAAAATAAATTTGTCCTATGGTGAAAATGACTTCTTATGAAACCTCAAGGATAAGTACCATGATGAAAACCTAAGAAACGAGCATCATGTTTAAACATTCATAATCAAATCCATTCCATATTTCCTCTTTGATCTTGACAATGTTCAACTATCCACAAGCATTGGTTATCTTATCTATCAACTACCCTATTATGCTCATTCTTATCCAAAATCATTCACTCATAGCCTCCATAATGAGCTTTAACCTTATCATTCTATCCTATCACTATCACTATCTAATTGGCTCCTTGGTCTTGCTCATAACAAAATAAAAACATGGTTCTCTATGATCTTCTTGGCATATCTACTCTTTTGGGATATACACTTTTCATAGCCCCATGTCACTATCTTATATGCTATCTCACTCATTAGCTTCCATTGCTGATCCAAAACATGCTTCATATGTCTATCTTTCCCTAGCTTAGGTGCTTTTGAGGAGTCAGTCCTTGAGGATCACATTCATCTTGCTTCATCCATCTTTCCTTATCCACTAGCTTGTTATTTCATCATACACTACACCTTGCTTGTCATTGGGAGAAAATGATGTGATCTTGCTTAAGGGCTAGTCAATCCTACCAAGTGGTGAAAAACTAGAAATAAGCACTAATTGAGACCCTTGCGTTTATGTCTATCAACATCTCTCTTTGCCCTCTAAACTATTCATCTTGTATATCTTTGTCTTGCCTAGTTTAGTATTAATCCTTGTCTAAGTCTAGGGGGCACGAACAACATAGCTTCCTAGTTCTCTTAGTTGTCTTGGCATTTATTTGAAAGCTCTCTAAACCTTGTTTTTCAACACTCCCCTTGACATCGGTTTTTTTTCCAACACTTTTTGGATACTTTGGGTATAGTCTAGGATGTTGCGATACTTCGCATTGGTAGACTTAAGTCCTAGGGAGATAGTTATGTGACTTTCACACATGCACTTAAATTCTAAATTGGCTAAGACTTGTTAGCTTATTTTTCTTTGTGTGATGTCTATGGTGATTTCTTTTCTGAATGTTCCCTCCCTAATATTCCCTTGAGGATATCATGAACTAGAGGACTGGGGGCATGAAGCATATTTTCCTTTGATTTATGTTTGTGCCTGTACTTTGTTAGCTCTTAGGTGTCTTGGGCATTTTGCTTGATCCACTTGGCACTTAGGATCTACAACATACCATCCTTGTCTATTCTTTCCAAGTGCATGCTTATGGCCATCTTAACATTTTGTGTCTCTATGCGAGCATAATCTTGCTACACCAAACCTAGGGAATCTAATTGCATTGTCATCTTGACCTTTATGTCTTTGATGCATAGTTTGGGTTCCCACATAATTATTTGATATAGATCATAGTCATATCTTCATAGTTCATACTAGTGATGGTTGTATAATATTCTAATTTTCCTAATAAGGCTCAATGATATAAAAAATAGGACCTGGGTATACAACCCTTGCAATTGCACTTTGGATACTAGTTTGTATTTTAGCCTAGCTTTGCATTCTATGTGTTGAGAGAGTCTTCTTTATCTTTCATGAATGTTTCAGTCAACTGATTTCATCTTCTTGGTTCTTCTCAATCATGGATTCATCCTCTTTTTATATTGTCATCTCATTTCTCTACTCTTCTCTTTCCTCTCATCAAAATGATTAATCTTATTGTTGCATCTATCTACTCTTTTGACATAATTTTGACCTAATTTTTTAACTCCTCATATTTGTGCAATAATTGCACCCTTCCCTAATTTTGACATCTCGAATCCATTTTTGGGTTTGAAATCCAACTTTGAGTTCATCTTGCTAGTCAAAAGCATGTTTTAAGATTCTTGCTTCTTTTGTGCAGTTGGCTGACTTTTTGAGGCTTAATCTTTGAATCCTTCTAAGGAAATCATCATTTCTTCCTTTCTTCATCACTTATACTCTCTTCATCATCTTCTCATTCATTCCATTTCACTTCTTTTCACCATTCTTCTTGCTTTGACCTAATCTTGTTGCTTATCTTTCTTGATCAAACTAAATCAAACTAGGGCATATCTTCATTGCTTGGTGGTCAAACTTTGTTCTTAATCTCTTATCTGTCTTCATGGAATTTGGATTTTCTTGATTTGATCAAATATATTTCATTTCTTCATCTCCTCTATGTTATTTTTATTTCAATCCTGAGGGGGTAGGTATACTCTATCATTTCTTTCTATTGTTGCAAATTGAGTCCACTATCTCTCTTCTCAGTAGCATATACTTGACCTTTCCATTTTCCCTTGATCTACCTATTTATTAGGGTCATATTGTTGACATTTCCATTTTCTCTTGATCTATCTATCTCTTTATGGAATTCTCTTGACCTTTCCAATTTTTGTGGATCTATCTCTGCTAATGTTCAGTCCTTCCTGCTTATCGATTGTGCATCCAAGATCAAATTCTCTCTATGCTTCATTCTTTGGAGTTAGGTTTCTTTATCAGCTTGGATTCTTCATTATTTGACTTAGTTAATTCCAAAATCAATCACATATTAGTCAAATAGGGGCAAACATAATCACCCAAAAATGGTTATCTAGACTATGAGCCCCTTTCTAGCATTTTTGCTTAATTTATCTATTTCTCATATTTGATCAAATAATCACTTTGTTATTTATTTGATTAAAACCTATGGTTTGACCACTTTATCCTAAGTTTCTATTTAATTTAAATAACATTCTCCCTTTTAATTAAATAAAATCCCCAAAATCCCACTTATCCTAGTGTGCACATAAAAAGTATTATTCCTATCTTTAAAATAAAATAAAAGTCTTTTTGTCTACACATGAGGGGCACACTTTTCTATGTGGAGGAATCTTTATTTTCAAAAAAAAATTATTTCTCCTTGACACATCTTTTTCCTCTTGAACATATCCTTTGATCTTTCTTAGATTTAAGATTCTTGAACAAACAAATCACTCAAGGCTCAATCTCCACCCTTGATTTTGCCTCTTAACCTCTACCGTCCATTTTTCTTTAAAAAGAAACTCTCTCCTCACTCTCTCATATAATTCTAGTTTATGCTACCATTATGTTGCAGGTTTTCTTATAGATTTTTAAGTGCTTGGATTTCTTGGAGCATTCTTCCATTCTTAGCTTCTTGGAGTATCTTGCATCTCATCATAGGATAGTCTTCATCATAGTATAGCTCTTGCATTGTTAGCTTAGATCTTTACTTTCTTTCAATTAGATTAGACTTTACTTTTCTTGTATTGCATCTCTCATTCTAGATTAGTTTTCATCTCATTTTAATTTACTTTCATTTTGAACTCATTTGGATTCTTGGATATTGGCATTCTTGCCTCTACTCTTTGAATCTTTCATTCTATGGTGCACCTTGCAAGGGTTGCATAGCTAGGATCATTTGAGGGCTACCATCTCATAGCTCTTGCATGTCATAGATAAGAAGCTATAAGCTGCTTCTTGAGACTGCCTCTTCCATGGGTTCTCTCAAGTGTAATGGTTTATAGAAGTGTGAAACTTTTTATGAACACATTTTTAGCACCCACCGTGGGGCTTGAACCATGTTTCTAGTTCCATTTTCTTGTAATTTTTTGAGTTTAGTAGCTTAATTTGTTTGTATTTTAGTTGTATTTCTCATTTCTAATTTTTTCTATAAGAAATTATTGGATCTAATCAAGTGGTTTTATAGGGTTCTCACTTTGGTTTTAAGACTAACCCTTGTGTAGATTGGCTTGAAGGCCAAAACCCAAAGTTTTCAAAGATTTGATCATATCTTCCAAATGGCTTGGGATTCAAATCTGAATTTTTTTATGCATGTTGGTGATGGATTAAAGATGACTCAATCCAAAATTCAAATTTTTTTAATTATATTTTCATGAGTCATAAATTTTTTCTTTATTTTTCATGAAAAACCATTTCTAGTCACAAATGAGCAATTTTCACAAAATATTACATTTTTAGAAAGGTAAGAGAATTCTACAGGTGGTTCCTCTTTTTTTAAAATTAGTTTAGAGGCAATGTCATGGCTCAATTGGTCAATTTATTATGAGATATTGTAATGATTATTTGACTTAGGCTGATAATTATCCATGACTTTTTCTCTGTGTTTTGTAATTGTTGCTACAATAATGTTGTTGTATTATATTTTCTTCTATAGTTAATACAACAATAATTTTCTATCTTAGTAATTACTTATAGTAACATTTTCGTTGTTCATCTTTATGTAAATTTGTATACCTCTTCCAATTTAAAAATAACTTTTTATAATTTTCCTATTGTTTTCTACCTACTGTAATTAGCCGATAGGCTTTCCCTATGAGGTTGCTTTCAACCTGAAATTGTCTCACACTGGAAAACAACCGCCGAGTAATGGTTTCCCGATCATAGTTTTCTTTGGTTAGAATTTCAGGGCACCAGCTACGGTGCAACATATTTGCACCAGCCGGGCCCCTCCATGCCATGGTCCGCATACCCCCATACATAACCCACTACGTCCCATTAGTCATTTCATAAATGTCACTTTCACAGTTATGAAGGTTGGTTTTTAATGCTGTAAGATATGCTGTAAGTAATTTTTTTTGAGATTGTCCACCTCTGAATATAATTTTATAAGTTTTTAAAAGGAAAATTAGTATTTTGAGAGATAAATTTCAATTATATTGCCTGATTAATTTATTTTAAAATGTTTAAAATCATTTTGTTGAATTAAAAAATATATTGATAAAATATAGTTCAAAATCAATTGACTTAATCTTATGTTCTTATTAAATATTTTAAAAAAATTCTTCAAATTTTATTATTTTTTCTCTTATCTAAAATCAATAATATTTATTTACTTACGTACACTAAAAATTAAAATTTCCAACAATACAAAATATAATCTTAAAAACTATTTGATTACTTTTTTATTTTTTTAGTTAATATTTATTTTATTTTTACATATTAAAAATTAATATTTATCACAATATAAACATAATAATAATGAAAAATATAAGATACAGATTAAAGATAATAAAAATAAGAGCTTCATTGAGCATGAGTGTCGTGGCTTTGTGTAAACTTTATGTTTCCATATTTGTCTTGATTTAAAAAAAATACCAATAACACCACCAACACTATAAATTGGCTCTATTTGCTGAAGTTTATAAATAATATATTACAAAATTATAATAAATTTTATAAATAAAAACTTTATAAATGATCTATTAAGAAAATTCTAATACAATTTGTAAGTATATAAACATCTATTATTAAAATTATATTATATATTTTCATTGCTCAAATTTTTTACCTCAATAATAAAATTAGAACACAATTTTGTTTAGTAATTTTTAATTCAATTTAGTAGACTATAAATTTAAGATATTTAAAATGGTTAAATGTATTTTTTTAATCGAAATGAACATGAGAAAATAATATTAATAGATATATTCTATTAATTTTTGAAAACTCAAAAGTAGGGTATGTTGTAATATTATATTTTTGTTGTTATATTGTAAATTCGTTGTAATATAGCCTACTAGGAAAAAGGATAACTATAACCTAACAAGAAATCAAGTTTTAGCAAGTGCATCTCAACTTTGAAAAAATATTGTTGTTTAATATCCATTAAATTTATATTTGAAAAAATAATATTTTGAATTCAAATCATAACATTAAATATCTTCCATTCAAAAGTTTTGCTTGTTATTTATTCACTTACATCCATAAAACTTTGGAGAATAGATTAACAACTATAAGGCTATAGTTTTTTTTTGTACAACTTAAAGTGAGAATTGAACACCTTTCATCAAATTTACTTTGAGATTGAAGTTAACTTAGAAAGTAGAAGATTAAAAAATAGCACAAACTCAAACAAACATAAAATCTTTTTAAATTAATATTATTGATTTCACAATTTATTTGATTTTTTCGATACTTTGATTTAATAATTTTATTAAATAATTATTTTTAATATTCTATTTTTCATTTTATAATTCTATTAGTTTGTTGTCTTTCATACTTTACTATTATAGTCTATACTTTACTTTATATATATATATATATATATAATTTTTTAGAATTAAAATAAAATTGTCTGAAATTATATTTATTATTTGTTTAAATTCTGATTTGAATACATTGCCAGTCACGGATATATTTCCATTTGGATGTTAAGTGGGCTTATATTTCAGCTCAGATGGAACATAACACTCTAAAAAAATTACTCAAGTGTCATTCATATCTTACAGCATTAAAAACCAACCTTAATAACTATGAAAGTGACATTTATGAAATGACTGATGGGACATAGTGGGTTATGTATGGGGATATGCGGACCATGTCATGGAGGGGCCCGACCAGTGCAAATATGTTGCACCGTAGCCGGTGCCAAATTTCAATGAGTTACAAACTTAGAAAGATGTGCTAGTTGTCTCAAATGCTACGATGTAGATCGTAGCTATAGAATTTGTCAGATGCTAATGATTTCAACTGCTTTAGATAGTTCAAAATGTAGCTGTCACTGTATGCACCATAGTTTCAAAAACCTTTTATCATATATTTCTGTTACAAGATCTATTAGGTACCTATCGCAATCTATGAGATGATAAAGTGGCTAAAAAGAAGATATCAGTGAGTTGAATGGTGCTACCTCTGAAATATAGGGAAGCGTCATTGTAGTCTTTAGCTACATCTTCTCGAGGGTGAAAGGTGTCCAGCCAAATCTGAGCTGCTTTGTCTGGATCCTAGATCTGTGCCACCCATTTACCTTAGGTTCATTGCCCTACTTCTTTGTAACCCACCTTTCTCAACTGCTTCACTGATTCAAAATTTTGTATTGGTATTTATCCGAGTCCTTCATATTTCCAATTCAATGCTCATGATTGGAGCACCATTGTGCCACACTTTATTTAATATTTTAATTCTCAGGAGTCACATTATAGTGGTAGGAAAGTGGTAGACCAGTATTACTATTGGTGGAAGTGGTGGGCTTTTATCTCATGCGAATGGTTTCTTTGAGGCATGGAAGATGTTGAAGGAGTCTAGGAAGCTCCAAGGCATCTTTGTGGGGTGTGCAGACAGTTCCATATGTGATGGCTTTCATTACTAAACACAAGCTAAGGTTCTTCTCTAGGTGTCATAATTTGCTCAATATATCTCATTTGTAATACTAATTTTGTGTTATAATGCTTCCAAAATTATGAATGGGAAAATGGAATCTCTCCATGGCGCAAACAACCATTTCACATAAATATTTGTAGTGTCTTTAGAATGGTAATTTCTTGATCTAAATAAAGGAAATACATGATACTATCTATGTACTGTATTAGTCATTCAATAATTATGTCGAGCATCTTATGCAATAAGGAGAAGTAGAAGTGTAAAAGGCCTCAAAGTAGAAGAAACCACAAATGCTCTGGCTGTGTCGTCTACCTTGCTGACTTCAAGGAGCACAAGATGCTACATGTGCTTCCAAAGTGTAGACACACGTTTCATCTAGTTTTCTGAATTGAGATGGTCACTATTGGTGGTAGAGAAAGAAGAGAGGGTAAATGGAGAAAAAGGAAAGGAAAGGGGGTTTTATAGTCCATGACACTATGCCATAGTTTTTGGGCTTACGTATGGTGATAGTGATATGGGACTACATCGTACTCTTTTTCGAGAGGCGCTTGGCACTACAAACGAGGTGTACATACCCTACCCCCCAGTGGGATTTGAACTTGTGACCTCTCTTTCAAGAATACAAGTTCTCCACCACTAGGCCAACTCAGGCTGTACATTAAAATTAAAATTTAAGTGGTGAAGAAATAAATTTAAATTTTAGATGATGTGAAACATAGATATCTTGGCACCTTATACAAAATTTATATGGGATATTACCAATGATACTACTTGCTATAATGAGTTAGAATAAATTTTTCTTGCATGATCCAAATTATTATTTAAATGTAAGACAAGCACACTTAAAATAAACTCCATTGTGAAAATGATGCACAATCAATGGGCAGTGCAAATTGACTATAACAAATTGTATTGGATTTGTGTCGTTTTGGATCACTTAAGTGCAGTCTGACAATGTGATACAAGTAACTTTGGATAGAAACTTCTAGTGAGTAGTGTAGTAGCTTTTATTTCAAAAGTGTCTTGCTTGTCAGAAAGATTTATCACAAAAACAAAATTTAATAAAATTTGTTCAGGAAATTCTAGGTTATTATAACTTAACAATATTTAAATCAATAAAAAATTTGATAAAATATAGATATAATAAATAGAGATATGTGTAGTACAATAATATTTGAGTATATTTTAAATATATCCATGTAAACAATGCGGCATTATATTTATGTCACTCCTATTATTTTTGAAAAAAGACAATGACCATTAGTACTTAAAGATTCACAATGACATAACATCTTTAGATAAGGATTAAACCTTCTATCCAAATCAATTGAAAATATGTGTAATATGAAATATATAAATACAATCTTTTTAATATTATTAATTTTTTTAGAATACATATATTTTAAAATTGAATAGTTGCAATTAGTCTCAACTTAAAATCTAAACAAATGGCATAACTTTTATTTTTATTATATTGAACTTTTTTTTTATAATTAAGGCCTACTCCCATTTATGCAATTTGAAGGCTTTGCTACAATTACTATTACATTTCTTTCCCAATCATTTTATCTTAACTTCAAAACATATATCCATAATAATAGAAATTTGTAACCTTAGAAATGGGTTTACATTTAAGCAATAATGTAAAGTGAGAATACAATCTTACATGTCAGTCATGCAAATGAGGTCTTCTAGACATGAGTAAAGGTTATCAAATATTTAGTATGAATTTTTTCAAATCTTTCAACACATTTTTAAAAAAAGAAACAGGGAAATCTCACTTTTCACCTTCAACATAATTAGTTTCATTTATGCCTTTCTAATTTAACATATATATATGATTAATGATTTGTGGAACATTAACAAGGAATACAAGATAATAATGTAGCTTACAAAAAGAAGAAAAGTTCACATTGGAAATAAGTGTTCTAAATTATAACACAACTAGAAAAAGGTAAAGATGTGATTTATTTCTATTTTTAAAATTTATTTTATGTAGTGAATTATTGACACATTTTCTATTTTATAAATTATTGATGACAATTATAAAATATGGAGAAAAGACGGACAACTCTATTCAATCCTATTTTTAGGCTTAGAAATTTTTTTGTTCCTCCTTAAAGGTTATTATTATGCTCACGGCTCACTTCTACAATTCTACATATTTGTATATTTTGTATAATATTTCCTTCTATTATATCTATATAAAATTATTTTTAAATCAAAAAATTATCAGCGTACCCCTTGTACCTCCTTTTAGTGCAATTACTAGTATAGTTCTTCAATCTCAAAAAAAGAGAAAAGGTGGTCATTGTGACCTTAATGAACGTTGAGTGCCTTACTAATGGTCCACCGACAATTTGTTGAGAGAATGACCAAATATTTGTATAAAAATATGTTAAATCACAATACACGTATTCTTTGAAATTGCATAGTATTTTATTTTAAATACGTGACGTGTTAAAAACCATCTGATGTAGAAAGCTTATAAATTTCGCATTCAAACAAATAAATAAATGAAAGTGGTATTAATGAAGCGTTTGGGCTGAATCTAAACTTTATTGACTAGGGGAACATTGCTTAGGTGGCATTTTCCACTTGCCTCACTTTAATAAATGGGTTGGTGAAAGAAGCCAAATTTGAATCCTACACATGATGTTGTACACATGGCCAGCAAGGACATTCCAAACCGCTAAACTTTCAAATTTGTTTGATACACCATATAAAAAATATGACATAAAACCAAAACTTCAAATTCTTTATTGTCCTCAACTTTTAGATGGACAAGGTTTGTAAAGTGCCTATTATTTTTTGAATTTAGGAAAAATATTAAAAAAGTGTGCCCACATAAAAGTGTGCTGAGTAAAACTAATTTTAAAAGAGATCTAAAGCTAAGAAATGTTTTTGAATATATATATATAGTTACTTAGTTTGGGTTGAATTTATAAGTTTTCAAGTCTTTTGAACAATTGAGTTTAGTATAAGATATGTCTAGGGATTCATATAAAATGTCAGTTTTCAGTTTTGTTTTTGTGACTTGGTTCGATGTCAACTTATTTGATTTTGATCTTACTTTGTTGTCAAGTTGGGACTGGGAAAGAGTGAGCTAGGACAAGATTAATCCTTTCGGGTTGAGATGATATTTTTAATAAATAGTAGTAACCTTTTCATTATCTTACAACATAGTATTCTATTCCAAAAAATAAATAAATCGGGGGATACAAGATCACCTTTCAGAAGTCAAATAGGTAGAGCCCAGAGAGCAAAGTGAAATTAAGCAATATTTAATATTTTTTGTATAGATGAAAACAATCACATCATCTAATATTATTTTATATAAACATATTCATGCTAATGAAGTGGCTAGTTCTTTTACTTGTGACAACAATAGAGCACTTGACCAATACACTTTTTATATCACTTGTGTGTCAGCTTCTCCTACTAGTTTGGATGCTTCCCCTTAATATGTGCATCATATGTGTATAGCTACAACTCAATGGCCCTTGTGGTTTATACAGTTCCCCATCACTAATGCCATACCTCGTATATCTTGTTATATACCTAGGCTTTTGCTTCCAATGCATTCGTGGACATTTTGGTTGTCTTGATAGTGAGAATCTGTAATTGACTAGATCTTTCTAATACTCAATTTTGTGAATATCTTATTCAAGAACAATATGAAGATATAATACTACTTTAGGCCAGTATCTCATTCAAATAACTGGGATCTCTTAGATGGTGAATCCCCTTGTGTGATGTTATTGTAATTGTGTTTTATGTGAATAACAACATACATTTTTAAAACTTAATAATGCAAAAGGTAAGAAATGAATTTTGATATTTTTGTCTTCAATTTACTACTATTTTGTGTGGGTGTCTTAAATGTATCATCTCACCACATTGATTTGGTGTTCTTATAGTTTCTAAACTTAAAACTTTGGTTAAAAATATTATATATGTATTCAAGATATTATTAGTTAGATCTTATATGAAAAAGGTCTCCTCTAGGATCATTTTTTTTAAAATTGAAGGAAGAAAAAAATAGAGGTACATAAAAACAAGGAGATTAAAATCTGTAGCCAATGCTCAGGTGTCTTGAATGCTCTTCTAGGATCAATTTTGATATTACATAATTTTATTTAGTTACATGTTCCCATGAAAACTTAAACTTTTAGAAAAAGGACAATATAAATTTTTTTTCCTATCACTTTACAACAATTATCGTTTATAAAATAAAATAAGCATTGAAGAAAATGGAAGGACCTAAAAATAAGTACTTATTAAAAAAACTACCAAGTATCTTCACAAATCTCTTTCTTTCTTTTATTTGTTATTATTATTATTCTTATTTCTCTCTAAAATATATGTAAAAAATTAATAATATAAGCTATACCTAAAAAATAAACACAAAATTAAGAGCCCCTAACTCCACAATTTAGTGACCCTTAATCTAAGTACAACATTAATCTAATTCAAAATTGTTTTTGAGGTCTTCCTAATATTTGAAGTCTTCATTATACTTATCTATATTATTTCAAATATTAAATATTATTTCAATTCATATAATATTTTTAAGTAAGTCCCATTTGTATGGAAGATTATAAAACTGAAGAAGAAATCAAAGTTATTCAAAATATACCTTTATTAATACCCTTAAGAAAATGGTATTCTTATTGAAGAATGCTCTTCATTTTGGGGTAAGATAAGTCATTTAATGTGGAGATTATTGAAGCACTCAATGGTTTTCTAGATGCCTTAGTTATTCCTTGAAATGGTTGCATCCATTCTTGAATATGTTAGAGTTCTAATCGGCATCAAACTTCTATACAGAGGAAGAAGGGACAATGATCTAATCAATCAGCTTTGCTACATTATAATGAGACGAATGAACCATCTATAACATGTGATTCGCTTTTCACAGAATCAATTGAACGCCCACAGGAATGTTTTTGGGATTCAATGAATCAGGTGACTAGAACGTCTCAAGTACAGAGAGCCAAAGGCTGTTTCATGGTGCTTGTCTTTACTCCTTGTTTCATTAGATGGAACACAAAGCTTTGGATTTCCTACATGTATCTTTCAAAGATTGAGATGGGTTAAACGAAGGTAAATTGTACCAAACTCTTAGTCACATCAATTGGCAAACTGAGGTAAATTATATCAAACTTGTTGTCAGATCAATTGGGTGTAAGGGAATTCATTTGGTTTCCACTTCTTTAATACATGCATTCATTTTGTTTTTAGTGCTTGAGCAGATTTTTTTTTTTTTTTGGCATCACGTTTTGCCCTTCTATCATTGTTTCAATAGGTGTATAATGGTTTTACAAATCTTTAACTTTTTATTTAATTATCTTTATAAATTTATGTGATAGACTTTTAAATTACTTAGTTTTAAAATAGATTTTATCAATATTTGGATATTTATTTGTTGTCTTTTTATTTTCTTTATGTAATAATCGAACTCATAGTTTGGAACTATTCATTTGATTCTTGATATCACCATACCCTTTAAGTTAGTCGATCTCCAAGTTGGTCTTTGTCTAGCCTTTTTCTTGAGTCAATCAATTCCTTTTTGTACCAAGTCCTTGGTATCTTGAGTTATACATTCGAAGGGCTTGAACCTTCAAACCTCTTTGAACCACTTTGAATCGGGTTCAAATTGGGACAAGCATGTCTTAAAGCATCGATGGTGGTGCACCACATACTCCAAGTTGGATTGTCAGACCTGTATAACATCAGCATAAATAAAATGTCTAAAAGTTTGGGGCAATGTGTGATGAAGTACCATGGTGTGGCAAAATCTCATTAAAAATGGGGTATTTTTAATGACACTAACCTTTAAATAGCAATTATTAATATGAGAGGTAATGGGTAATTAATGCATGCTAGGTGACATGAATAATAAAAAGGTTTTCTCACATGTGGGTTGATCTTAATGAAGTAAGGAAGCAATGAAGTGAAAAGACTATTGTTTATTTCATCGGCCTAAGTTGTCAAATCCATTAAACTTCATAGCATGCAAATCTTTCCTTCTCTGCCTTGAGATTTTTCATTAATTATTTCTCTAGTTTAAAAAGCCTCATTTTCAAGATGACAATTCACTAAGTTTTAAAATTGGCAACAAAAGGGGTGATACAAAGGTCCAAGGGAGTGTTCTGTGATCATTTTTTGGTGAATTCAAGGTAATCTCTCTAAAGCCCTACTCAGTATTTTTTTTTGTAGTTATCATTGTATAGAAGTTGGGTGCTGTTGTTATTTTTCTATTAAAAATCCATGAGGTCAGCTCTGCATTCTTTTGGTAGTGGTCACAGTATGAAATCTAAAAGGCCCTTGGTTACAGACATGGACCTTAAAGTGATAGACATAGAAGCCTTTTTGACCAAATTGTGTGATAAGGTAGATGAGCTATATTCTAGTGAAATTATGGACAATGGTCTATTGTTAGTCCTTTCTTTTTCACTAGCCGTTATAAGCCTTGAATTACTCCTATCTGAAATGCATAAGGCATTATGACATCAGGTCAACATGTATTAGGGAAAATGATGGCAAAGTGTTACTTTGGAATAACTGAGAAGCTATCATGTCAATCTTTACAATCCTTAATGAAACCTTCTCTAACTATACCTCCACTCAATCCCTAGCTATGTTTAACAAAGCTCTTGAGAAAAATTGTAGTGTCATAGCTAGGTGTAGGATAGAGAAATTATATAAGAGAGGTTGTTATCTTCCTAGAAGTCTAAACAAGGATGACATGAAGTCCTATATACATGAATTGGTAGTACTTTTGCATTGGGTTAAGGGGTTTGTTGAGGCTTATCTTTTTGAAGACTAGATATCTGGATATATATAGATTAATTTAGATGGTAAGTAGTACATGGATTTGGGGGAATTAATTTCTAGTTCGTTAAGAGAACAACTAAAGCTTACTGAAACGATTAAGAAGGACTTCTTCATGTCATCTTACTTGATGTATTATTTAGCTTGTGTGCAAAATTTGATAGCTACCCTCATGAAACCTAGACCACTGACATTGTCATCTATGATTACTGCCCCTTGCTAAGAAAAGATTGTGTTCTTACTGATTAGAAAAGGGTAAATGATGTGTTTATGGGAAAATTGTGCTTTGAATTGGCCGGCATGACAGAACAAAGGATGTCCCTTGAAGCTCATTAACTGGTTCAAACCTATGATAATGTGTATATTCAATTTCCTAGGTTCACTTATATTAGAATAGGAGGTTTTGATGATGAACTCACAAGGCTACATAGGTACTTTGTTAATTATTTTGTTCTAGTTGAAGTATGCAGACAACTGGTCTTTGTAGTAAACAAATACTTTCCTAAAGAAAAATAAGAGACCATCTTCCCTATCGAATTAGGTAAGCTTTCATGTGAATCAATGAAAGATGCAATCGGCATTGGTTGTGATTTGTGCACTTTTGATTTTAAGTTCTATGAGGGAAGAGAAGGTTTTGATAATAAAGGGTTCACAAGAACAAAATTGGAGCTAGAAGGATAGATAACACCTATCCCTCACATTGAAGATTTTTGGGAAGATTGCCTCAATGAGAGAGAAGTAGATAGAAGAGATCATTCAAGGTTATCCCTATCTCAAATTGGATTCTTTCAATTAAAGATGAACATACGTGGGTTGCAGGAGGATGGTTCAGAAGTTGTAGAATTGGAATACTTGAACCAAAAAGAGGTGATTTTTCCTACTATAGATTAGACCAAATATAAAGAGGTTGATATCACTCAAAGGATTAAGCCCATTAAGAACACACAAGTGTATGGTTGAAGAAAAAGAGAAAAGGAAAATCACCCAATACACAATCAAAAGAACTCAAGAAGTGCTCCCAACCTTCCCCTATAGCTAATAAATCTATCTTGGTTGATCATGCAGGTGGGAAAGTAGGTTCAAGTGGGGCAAACCATGAATGAGCTAGTCACTAATCTATTGTCTATAGAATCCGATCCCATACCAAAGTCTAGAAGCGACTAGGGATGAAAACCCAAGACTCCATGGTAATGGATTTGGACCAAGATGAAAAATCAAACACTATTTCCATGGATAGTGAGCTACAAGTTCAAGGGGCTATAGATATACTCTCTTGGGTAATTGACACCTTGGTTACTATGGTTAAGGACACATCTATGAAAGAGATCTCTAAACCAATACCAAATTGGTTATCTAACTCCATAACTAAAAACCACAATTTGGTGCCAACTATATACCAAAAAAAGGGTACACTTCTATAAACCATTACACTTGAGAGAACCCATGGAAGAAGAAGTCTCAAGAAGTAGCTTATAGCTTCCCATCTATGACATGTAAGAGATATGAGAGTGTGGCTCTAAAATTAACCTAGTTTAAGGAACCATTGCAAGGTGCACCATAGAATGGAAGATTTAAATAGTAGAGGCAAGAGTCCCAATATCCAAGAATCAATGAAGTGCAATGCAAATGCAAGCTATTCTAAATGAAATGCAAGAGTAATCTAATAAATATGAAGAGTTAAAAAATCTCCTAGTTAAGATATGTGAGTTAAGTTATGCATAAAGGAAACTAGCTATGGAGTATGCCATGATGTAAGAAAAATGAAGACTAAGATAAGAATAAAAGAATTTTCCCAAGTGCTCCAAGCATTCCAAAATCAACAAGAAAACTTACAGCATAGCAATAGCATGAAAGTGTAAGAGATGAGAGTGAGGAGAGAACATCCTTTTAAAGAGAAATTGATGGTAGAGAATAAGAGGCAAAATCAAGGGTGGAGAATGAGTCTTGAGTGATTCATGTGCACAAGAACCTCACCTAAGCAAGATCAATGGTGGTGTTTAAGAGGAAAAAGATGTGTGGAGAAGAATAAAGATTCCACTCAACTTGGAAAGTGTGCTCCTCATGTGAGACAAACATGCTTTTTATTTTATTTTTAAATTAGGAAAAATGCCTTTCATGTGCACACTTAGGAGTGGGATTTTAGGGATTTATTTAATTAAAATGGAGCAAGTTATTTTAATTAAATAAAATACTTAGGATAAGGTGGCCAAACCATAGGTTATAATCAAATAAATAACAATATGATGATTTGATCAAGAATAAGCAATAGATAAATTAAGCAAAAATACTAGAAAGGGGGCTTATAATTTAGATGACCATTTTGGGTGATTACATTTCCCCCTCTTTGACTAATGTGTGATTGATCTAGGAACACCATAAGTCAAAGAATGAATAATGCAAGCTGATAGAGAAATTTGACTCCAAAGAATGAAACACAGAGAAATAGTTGATCCTGAATGCACAATCAACAAGCAGTGGGATTGAACATTAGGAGAGAGATAGATCCAAAGGAAATGGAAAGGTCAAGTATATTACCTAGAGAGATAGGTAGATCAAGAGAAAATGAAAAGGTCAAGCATATGCTCCTAGGAAATATCTAGCTATAGAAGAATCAATTTACAGGGATGAAAAGGCAATGATAAACTATTTCTGCCCCCTTGGGATCAAAATGAAAATCAGGCAGAGGAGATGTAGAAATGAGATAGATTTGATCAAATTGAGATAAGATAAAGCTCATTATAATAAATAAGAGATTTAGACCAATGAATGACCATCAAGCAATGAAGATATGAATTTGACTAAGTTTGACCAAGAAAGCTAAAGCATTAGAATTAGGTGAAAACATGAAGAAAGATGAAAAGAATAAGAGGTGTGGAAGAAAGTAGAAATAATGAAGAAACAAAGAAATGATGATTACCTCAGAAAGATTTGAAGATTAAGCCTCAAAAGGCCAGCCAACTATGCAAAAGAAGGAGAAATTTTAAAATGTGATTTTTACCATCAAGATGAATCTAGATTTCAATTTTAATCTCTATAATGAATCCAAGATGTCAAAATTAGGTAAGGGTGCAATTTTTGTGCAAATATGAGGAGTTAAAAAATGAGGTCAAAAGAGTATATAAGGGGCCCAAGGGGATACATTAGATATGATGATGATATTATTCCCTTGATGATAGGAAAAGAAGAAAGTGATGAGATGACAAGATCAAAAGAGGATGAATGCAGTTAACTAACATATCCATAAAAGATAAAGAAAGTGATGAGATGACAAGATCAAAAGAGGATGAATGCAATTAGCTGACATATCCATGAAAGATAAAGAAGACTCTCTCAACACTCAAATGCAAAACTAAGATATAATGAACTGTACAATGCAAGAATGCGAAGGAAAAATTACAAGGGTTATATAAGTAGGTCCTAGTTTCATCAATGAGCCTTATTAGGGACATCACAAGATCATACAATCATCACTAGCATAACTATGACGATATTAATATGATCTATATTAGATAGGAGTGTGGAAACCCAACCTATGCATCAAAAACATAATGATCAAGATGCCAATGCAGTTAGATTCCTTGAGTTTAGTGTCACAATATAATGCTTGCATTGAGACACAAAATGTCTAGATGGCCATAAGCATGGTATTGCGGAAGAAAACATAATAAACAAGACATGACATAAATTTGAAGATTCTATGTGTTTAGGGGCTCAAGCAAGATGCTCAATACACCTAAGATCCATAGAGTACACCCACAAACAGAAATCAAAGGAAAATATGTCCCATGCCCCTAGTTCTCTAGTTTAGTGACATTCTCAAGAGACTATTAGGGAGGGAACACTCAATAAATAAATAAAAAACACACATATAAAACAAGTCAAGCAAGTCTTAGTCATTTTAGTTTAAGCGAATGTGTGAAAAGTCAAGTTGTTTTCATCCTCAAACTCAAGTCTAAAAGTGAGAAATATTGCAGCATCCTAGACCAAAGACAAAGTGTTGACTCAAGGTAAGGTATCTAATAAGAATTGAGAAACACTCAATGTCATGGGAAGTGTTAAAAATACTATTTAGAGAGCTGCCAAAAAAATACCTACACAATAAAAAGACCAGTGCAGTTAGATTCCTTGAGTTTAGTGTCACAATATTATGCTTGCATTGAGACACAAAATTTCTAGATGGCCATAAGCATGGTATTGCAAAAGAAAACACAATAAACAAGAAAGGACATAAATTTGAAGATTCTATGTGTTTAGGGGCTCAAGCAAGATGCTCAATACACCTAAGATCCACAGAGTACACCCACAAACATAAATCAAAGGAAAATATGTCCCATGCCCCTAGTTCTCTAGTTTAGTGACATCCTTGAGAGACTATTAGGGAGGGAACACTCAACAAATAAATAAGCATAGAAAACAAACATTTAAAACAAGTCAAGCAAGTCTTAGTAATTTTAGTTAAAGCGAATGTGTGAAAAGTCAAGTTGTTTTCATCCTCAGACTCAAGTCTAAAAGTGAGAAATATTGCAGCATCCTAGACCAAAGACAAAGTGTTGACTCAAGGTAAGGTATCTAATAAGAATTGAGAAACACTCAATGTCATGAGAAGTGTTAAAAATACTATTTAGAGAGTTACCAAAAAAATACCTACACAATAAAGAGACCCCGTAAGCTATATAGCTCATTCCCCCTAGACCTAGGAAAGAGTTAGTTCCAAGCTAGGCAAGGTAAAGTGATATGAGATGAATGGTTTAGAGTGAAAAGAGAGACATTGATAGACATACATATAAGGGTATCAAGTAGTCAATGTTTCAAGGTTTCCACCTCTTAGAAGGATTAGCTAGCTCTTAAGAAAGATCATAACATTTTGTCCCAAAATCTAGTAAGGTGAAGGCTATAATGGAGTATTAATATAGTGGATAAACAAAGATGGGAAGGGAAAAATGAATGGGTCCTCAAGGATTGACTCTTAAGAAGTTACTCTAAGCTAGGGAAAGATAGTCATATGAAACATGTTTTGGATAAGAAATGGAAGGTAATGAGAGAGGTAGAATATAGGATAATGACTTGATATCATGAAAGCAAATAGCCCAGAAGGAGTGAACATGTAAAGAGGCTTCTAAGAACCATTTTTTTTCTTCATTGGATCAAGATCAAGGGGTCAAATTGATAGAATAAAGATAGGATAAAATAATAAGAATGAAGCTAGATATGAAGGCTATGGGTGAATGAGAAAGATCATGATAGGATAAGATAGCCAATACTCAAGGATAGCTCAACATTGTCAAGATCAAAGAGAGAAGAGGGAATATATGGATGATGGAAGAATTGCACTTGATGCTTTTTTGCTAACTTTTCATTGTGGCATTTGTCCAAGGTGACACAAGAAGTGGTTTCAACCTTAGGATGAATTTTTTTCTCTTTACTTGTGCTACCAAGGCACATTTCTTCTTTTTCTTTTTTCATTCTTTTTATATTTGAATAGTGCTCCTATTAGAAGGATAAGTTATGATAATCCAAGACCATAGAAAAGTATGTTCAAATTTGTTGATAGGGTGATGGTAGGGAGGTGATAATAGGAAAACCATATGGAGGATAAGAGTTCATACCTTGAAAAGCTAGAAGGAGTATGGATATAATGTAAGTGTAATCATGAAAAGAGTGTATATGCGTAGATGAGAAAGCGAGCAAGATCAACATTCACACACACCTTGAAGGTGATGGAATGATGGAGGAATAATGGATGAAATAGCTTGAGGTTTTTATATAAGACATGGTAGGAGACTTTTGGAAGAAGATGGAGTGGAAGGTTGGTGCAGGAGCACCTAGGTAGGGCTATTTTGTCACCTAGGGTTAATAGTCAAGTTTTGGCTTGTAGTGGTCTTAGCCAAGACACTAGTGAAATAATAAGGCTAGTTAGTCCTAGGAAATTTCTTGTTCATGAGGAAGTCTAATGAGGTCATTGGAAGTATTCAAGGTTACTTGTTTGTCCAAGGTTGCTAGGTATTGCACAAATGCTATCATAGTTGCAAAACATGACATTTGTAAATTTAGAGGGCTAGATTGGACAAAGAAAGGGTGGTATAATGGTTTCTTATCCTATGATTCATATTTAAGCAATTGGGGAAATTTAATGTGTTGGAAATATAAATAGTAAAGTAAGTTCTGAGGGGGGGGGGTGTGAATCAACACTTTAAACTTCTACCTTAAAATATTTCACCATTCATCCATCTCATAACTTAGCATATAAATTGAAATATGTAATATCCATCACATCCATATCATAATGTAAATAAACACATAACACAAAAGATTTCAGTTACCCAAAAACCCTCCAAGGAGAAGGTAAAACTAGGGTGGGGATGACACCCACAAATATTCACTACTACAACAATAAAGTGTGGCCAATTATGGCTACACAATTTTGATGATAAACTATGATCTACCCTATGATGAGGCATACTAATATCTCAAATTTGATATAGTTTTTACATAGTTTGAACTTAGTCTTTGAGTCGTGTGAAAAAAACATTTCCAATATATCTATTTTAAATGTCTTTTGAACTTATGTTGAATGAAGCTAGAACCTATTAAACCTATGGATAGTGGATATAACATACCTTGCTTAATATTATATATAAAGTGTAGTATTTCATATAAATGTTTTAAGCTATGTTTTAATATTTGAATGAGAGTAGAAATGTTGTTGTGCATATGGTTCAAATGTTTCTAATCTTCAGGAAATGGAGAAGTAGCACAAAGAGTGGAGAGCACCGTATTAATAAGGAGTAATGAAGACCGGTCACAACACGAGAAGTGTAGGTCAGTTCTAGGTGATAAGCCATGTTTGCAAGGGGAGTTATTCTAGGAGACCCAACTTGTTACATTATCCGTGGATCATTATTCTATTGCTTAATCAATGTTCTAAAGTCATGCTTGACATTCTGCCTTTTTCTTCTGACAATGTTTGCTTCCAGTTTCTTTTATGTTATGTTTGTAATAAGTTCCAATCCTCTATATACATGAGAGAAAAGGGAAAAGTTGGGAGTTAGTTGAAAAAATGATTCTGAAGTTATTTTTGTCTATTCTCTATGAATCATTTAGTCATGTAGCAAAAGAAGAATTTTAATGAAAGAGTGATTTTGGACTACCTATTGTGTTTTTAGTTAGTTGAAGGCAACCAAGGGGGCCCACTTGGGAGGTGGAATAGATTTAGGTAGAGTAGATTCATTTATTGCAATTTCCTGTTTAAGATAGATTTACTATATTAGTCCTATAGCATAATTACTATTAAAGTTCCTACGACACTTGTGGAAAATGATCATAGCAGATGTTTGAATTGTTAATTAGTTTAGAATTCTTTGTTAAGACTATTAAAGGAACTTAGTGCACATACTGTGCTGATCCATTTCAAGTCTTACGTCCCTAGGTTGACAATTCAAATGTATTTTCATAATGGAATAGATAGGCCTTAAAATGGATATAGTTTTCTTGTGAGAGGAATAGTGGTGTGATTATCTTGACCTATTGTGGAAACCTACCAATTTTGGCACCATTGCCGGGGATGGTCTCAAACTAGGAACCTTCATGAGTCCTCAGTTTTTAGATTAGTGTGTTAGTTAGAAACCACAAGATTCAATGCTTAATTCACAAGTCACCAAATCAATTGCATGCATCAAAGAGGTAGACAACGAGATGAATATGAGAGATTTCTTCCATAGGAACTTGTTAATCTAAACAAAGAAATCAAAGAAGAAGCTGAGTTTCCTATTTTAGATGCAAGCTCTATTTTTCCTATAGAATCGTCCTCAAGAGCAACACCTTTGGATACAAGTGGTCTTCAACCTTTTGCTGAAATTTTGGCCAATTTTCTTAGTACTGCTCCAAATCCACCAGTTGTTAACGATCCAATGCCCAATGTTCCTTTTCAATAGAAACCTCATAATCAAATACCTCTATTAATGGCATAACCTACTTTTCCATTTCCTCTCCCAAGTCTTGTAACCAATGCTAATCTTAAAAATATACCTCCAAATGCTCTTCCAAAGTTTTATGGCCTTGCAACTGAAGATCTTGATACCTTCTTGTTTGAGTGTGACATACTCTGTCATAGCTTTGACTACAACATTGATGCCCATAAGCTCAAATTATTTCCAGCAACAATGAAAGAGTTATCTTTATGGTGGTTCATGGGTTTAGAAGCCAATGTAGCAGGTACTTGGGATGAAATGCAAACTTTTTCTGGACAAATATAAAGAGTATTGCAAAGAAAATGATTCAAGAGGAGATGATATCTTTAGAATATCACAAAAGGAGGAAGAAACATTGGAAGACTATGTTTCATGTTTCTTCTATACACTACAGAAGAACCCTTAGCATGTGTTGTCTAAGGATTTGCAAAAGCTAGTCATTTTGAGAGGCGTAAATGATAGTTGTCTAGAAGCATTAGACTTGATGGCTGGAGGGGATGTATATCAATCTTCTTGGGATGGCCTCAAGAAAATTTGTCTTAATTACTCAAGATCAACAATGAAGAAAGGAAAAGGACGACAGACTACAACTACTAAAGGAATCAGTCAGGGTATTTCAAAGCTCAAGATATCTAATCTACTCTTAGATTTCAAGTAGGACATTATAAGTAATGTCACTACACATCTCGACACAATGACTACAAAGAAGAAACATGTAAAAGTTGAGGTACAATTAGCTAAGTACTGCCCACATTGTCGGAAGCAAAAGAAAGATTGTCAATGCAAATTAGTCACGAGCATGGAAAATCAACATCTTCCAACTGAGTATAAAGATATATGGAGATGATGAGAAAATATTCTTTGTTGCTCAACACTAGCCATGGGCCCAATGTTAAGGTATGCCTTAGGACTCTTTGCAAAATTCAAATCTATATGGTAATCAATTGCAAAACTGTAATACCCAAGGCCCTCCACAATATAGTCAACCTAATTGGAATAATGCTTGGAAAAATAATCCACAACAGCCTCAATGGCCTTAGAATTCCCAACCTTCCTGGCTAAACCAATGGAATAATCAATGGAAAAATTAGTAGAACCAATGGCAACCACCCTAGGGGAATTGGCAATCTACAAATCAATGGAGAGTACCTCAATAGTGGCCTAACCAAATACTGCTAATCCACAATTACCACCTCCAGTCCAACAACCTGCACTAATGCCACCACCTACAAGTCTTGGACCTCAAAAGTAGACCTAGTTACCTACACAACCTTAACCAAATCCAAATATTCAGTAGTCACAACAACCCATGTACTCTGTTGATGCTTAGCAATATCCTGCTTATGCTCTAAATGTTGCAAATATACATTCGAGATTTGGTACAAACCTACCAACACCTAAACCACCTCTTATAACTGAAATACTAGATACTCTTACAGCATCAGAACTAGCAGTTTCTAAAGAGGTTGACCCAACTAATGTCACTAGCTCGGCTCAAGCCTAGCCAGTAGTTGACCCTCCTTTTCCAGAGAAGCTCATACAAAGTAAACCTACACAAATAGAGGAACAACCTTTTAATATTATTGATCAATTAAAGAACATGCATGTCCAAATACCCCTATTCCAAGCTATTGAAGATGTTCCTAGCTATGGCAAAGCCATTAGAGAAGCTTGCCCGAAAAATCTTGGGAGGAATAAAAAGGATCCAACTATAGTCCATGTTGTAGGACAATTGGCGGACATTATGTTAAGAAAACTAATCATTCCTAAATACTCTAATCCAAGAAGTCCAGTTGTGAATGTGATTATAAAGGGTTAATCTATTAAAAATGCTTTAATTAATCTTGGTACTGCTATTAATATCATGACTAAGGATACTGTGAAGAAGTTGAAAATAGAGGGATTGAGGGCTACTCCAATAATTCTACAACTTGTAGATAGTTCTATTGTCACTCCTGATGGAATGATAGAAGACATAGTTGTAACCCTAGACTCTTTAGAGTACCCTATAGATTTCACAATTCTCTCTCCCAAAGTCAATTTAACAAGTTACATTCTCATTTTATGGTGACCATGGTTAGCTATAGTTGATGCAAATATAAGTTGTAGGTTCATGGAATATGACCATATCTAATGGTCAAGCAACAAAGAAATTTAATTTATATCCTCAAGCACAACCATAACCAGATTTAAGCACATATGTCTGGCCAGATTTAGGGAATGGAGAAGAAGAGTTAAACTCTATAGCACAGCTTATGATGTTACATAGACAATATTTTCTAATGCTGCAGGAAGAGGATTTAGTAATTTAGAGTATTCTTACTAACACTTGTGTGGTAGAAAAAGATGTATCTGATAGTTCTATGTTAGAATTAACCACATATGAGGAATGTAATGAGAATTGTATTCTACTTAAGGAGCAAAAAATTATTCATCAACTCTTACCATGTAAACTAGATAGAAGCCCAATCTCTAAAGCTGCTATAATTGAGTCTATAACTACCATTGAGCTGTTAAAAGGTCATAATCTCCATGTCAATACTAAATTATCTTCCACACAGATGAAACAATTAATAGAGCTGCTTCAAAACCATGAAAATGATTTTGTATGGGATTATGGGAATATGAAAGGGTTGAGTCCTACACTATGTACTCATAGAATATACATCAATGAAGGGTGCCTGCCACTCCATCAACCCTGGAGAAGGATTAATCTAGCCCTTAGAGAAATAGTTAAAACTGAATTGTAAAAATTTCTTGATGCTAGTTTTATTTATCCTATATTTGATAGTAGATGGGTATCAACCCTAGTCATAGTACCTAAAATGGGAGGGAAATGGTGGATTTGTGTAGATTACAAAGAATTGAATAAGGCAAACAAAAGGGATCACTTTACTTTACCATTCATTGATCAAGTTCTAGACACTCTAGCTAGAAAGAAGTATTTCTCTTTTCTAAATGGGTACAATGGTTATAATCAAATATGTATTGCTCCAAAAGATCAAGAAAAAACCACATTTACATGCCCATGGGGTACTTTTGCATATTTTGTTTTTCCATTTGGCCTCTATAATGCCCTTGCAACATTCCAACGAGTTGTAATCAACATCTTTGTTGATATATGACATGATTGTATGTAAATATATATGGATGACTTCACAACATTTGGAGTCACCTTTGAAGAAGCCACAATGAATCTTGAAAATTTTCTCATCAGATGTAAAGAACATAATCTAGCACTTAATAGTGAAAAGTGTTTCATGCTCATGCAAGAAGGAGTGGTACTTGGTCATTTCATATCAGCCGCAGGAATACAAATGGATCTAGCTAAGATAGAGGTAATTCTAACATTGCCCATACCTACAAAACCAAAATATGTAAGATCTTTTTTAGGTCATGATGGATATTATAGGTGTTTCATAAAAGACTTCAGCAAAATAACTAGTCCTTTGTACACATTCTTGACTAAGGAAGATGAATTTATTTGGACACCCAAATGTAATGAAGCCTTCCTCCAGCTTAAGAAACTCCTCGCCACGACACTAGTTTTATAGGGACTAGGTTGGTCAATTCCATTTCATATTCATACCAATGCATCAGACTATGCTGCAGGAGCCGTATTAGGAAAAAAGTCTGCTAATCTTGAGAATGCTATCTACTATATTAGTAAAGGCCTGCATGGACCTAAGTTGAATTACACAGTAACTGAAAAAGAACTTTTAGTTGTATTCTATGAATTGAACAAATTCAGACATTATGTGACTGGATATCCTATTTTTGTTCATATTGATCACTCAGCTATAAGGTATTTAATGAACAAACTAGCTATCACTGGTAGATTGGCAAGATGGCTCTTGTTGTTACAAGAATTTGATATTACTATTATTGATAAGTCAAGAAAATCCAACATAGTTGCAAATTATTTGTCTAGATTGATTGTTGCTGATGAAGATCCAACTCTAATTAAAGACACCTTTCCAAATGAACATTTGTTCCATATATCAACTCATACACCATGATATGCAGACATTGCAAGTTATCTTGCTACAAACAGGATGTCCCCACACTTCTATCATAAACAAAAGAGAAAGCTAGAAAAGAAGAGTTTTCAATATTCTTGGATAGATAACAATCTCTTCTATGTAGGACTAGATCAAGTCATGAGGAGATGTGTCAGGGAAGATGAGATATATGATATATTGCATGCTCTATGTGGAGGCCATTTTGTAGGGAAAAGAATATCATTGAAGTTACTTACAATGAGATATTATTGGCCAAGGTTACATAAGGATGCCGTGGCATATACAACTAATTGTGACAAATGTTTGAGGATGGGTTGACCAACCAAAACTAATGAGATGCCACTCACTCCACAGATTGTAGTCACACCTTTTGATAAGTGGGGCATGGACTTCATTGGTCCAATTTATCCACCATCAAGTGGAAAATCCTACATCTTAGTATGTACGGATTATGTAACTAAATGGGTAGAAGTTAGAGCAATGAAAAATGCTAGAGATGAGAAAGTAGCTAAGTTCCTGTATGAAGAAATATTCACCCATTATGGGGTGCCTAGAGAACTTGTCACAGATCAAGGAGCTTAGTTTACATCAAACTTGATCACTGAGGTTATGAAGGAATATAGCATAAGGCATTGTAAATCTAGTCCTTATCACCCTCAAGAAAATGGACAAGTAGAGGTTACCAATAGAGAATTAGAAGCCATTCTGACTAAAATAGTGTACATACACAAGAAGGATCAGACAAGCAGATTAATTGAAGTTGTTTGGGCATATTAGACCACATGGAAGACAACAACTAGATTCACTCTATTTAAGCTTGTCTATGGTAAAGCAACAATGTTGCCCATTGAATTTGAAGAAAAGATATTGTGCACTTCTTTAGAGTTGAACATTAGTCTTCCTACACCACAACAAGAGAGGCTCCTCCATTTGAATT